>PVLC010002257.1:57284-118749 GCA_004027655.1 Graphiurus murinus | reverse complement strand
AATCCCAGCATTCGGGAGGCTGAGACCGGAGGATCCGGGTTCGCGGCCAGCCTCAGCTACCTAGTGAGGCACTCCGCAACTTAGTGAGACTCGGTTTCAAAATAAAGAATAAAAAATAGGGCTGGGGGTATAGCTCTGAGGTAGAATGCCCCTGAGTTCAATCCCCAGTACCACAAAAAAAAAAAAAAAAAAAAAAAAACTAACTCCTACTACCCACTAGCACTGTGCTGGGAAGCAGAGACCATGACATAAATTATAATCTTATCCTTGAGACCATGCTCTCTCTCTTTCATCTGTCTGTCTGTCTGTCTGTCTGTCTCAATTGTGATGTAGGGATTGAACCCAGGAACATTCTGCCTCTGAACTACATTCCTAGCCTTATATTATTTTAGTTTTTTTGGAAACAGGGTCTTGCTGAGTTGTTAAGACTAGCTTCAAACTTATGATACTCTTGTCTTAGCCTCCAAAGTACTGGGATTACAGACATGCCACCACACCCACCTGGGCCAGCTTGAGGCCATGCTATATTTTTTCAGTAATCAAAGATATCATAAAATGTCTTGTTACCTACAACTAGAATTCTACCTTACAGAGAAGCTCCTTGAGAATGGGCAATTCCGCCCCATGGCTTCTGAATAACTCCTCGGTGCTGCTCTTTCTATAACCATGACCCACAAAGGCTACCTTGAGTCTTCCTCCAGAACCCTGACTCTTTCACCTCCTCCCCCTCCCCCTGGCTTTCCATTCTACAATTTTCCCTTCCCTGTGTTATACTGGCATTCTTTCCTGCACCTCCTCTCTGCTGCTTGCTGGCCACTTCTCCCCAGTGCAGGGGAGGGGAGGGATGTTCTCTTCCTACATTTCTGTTTATCTCTACTCTGGATAAATGAATATGGAAGAGTCTGTGTGTCCAACCCGTCACCCCTGACACCCAGAAGAGAGTCTCACTGGGCTGACAACCTAATGTACTGTTGTGGGGGGAAATGGAGGCCTGTGCAGGGTTTCTGCATGAGGCCTATGCAGATCATCAAAAACAGAACAACAAAATTGCCAGATTATTTTCTCCTACTATCTACAAGTGGCTCTTCCACCATAGTATTAGTTCTGCCATGCACATTGTCTGATTCCACTGAGTTCTCTTATCTCTCTGCATAAGGTTCCTCCTCCTCCTCCTCCTCCTCCTCGGGAGCTGTGTCTTCTGTAAGAATTTCCTTTAGGACACAAAGAAAACTTCTTTGTGTTTGTTTCTTTCGCCTTCCTTTGCTTAGCACATTGTGATCCCTTGGAAGGAAGAAAGAGACTGACATGTTGAACTAGATGTTAGAAAATACCTCATGGGGATACCTCACATAGAAGTGATTAGCCTTGTCGTAACAAGGTGCAGAAAGCTAAGCCCTGCATTGTAGATCATACACGATTACGTGGCAGGTCTCTGGGACTCCGTGCTATCCGTCCCTGGAAATACCCACATGGGTGACATATGGGAATGCGTACAACCACAGTCAGATGGGTCCATGTGACAATCATTATGGAAAACATTGATTTGATTATCTCTCAATCCCAATTCCCACTGAGGAGCTTTGTGCTGGCTTTGGAACTGCTGTCTTCTAAGTGGTGGTGTGTGCAAAGTTGTGCAGGGCAAGGGATCCGCATTTGGAGAAATTTAGGACAAGGAGTAGGGCCAATGTGCTTGTGTTCAAATCCCAGCTCTTTCTCTCTGGTGACCCCAGGCTGCGATACAACAGGAGTACCTTTCTCACTTGGCTTTCTGTGTGTCTTTCACCTCCTCCCTCTCTCCTCCTGGGGACTCAGAGTGAGGATTATATGGGTCAGTATGTGTAAACCATGAAGATCAGAGCTCAGCTCATGGTGGTGCCCTACAAGTGTCCATCGTTGAATTCATTATCTGGGATCTTTCTGGTCCTACCACTTGTTAGCTATAAGACTCTTGATAAACCTCTTGATTGCTCCAGATTTTATTTTTTCTGTTGATAACACACAATAATGCTCCCCACGTTCACTCACCGAAGCTTTGCTGCCATGCGACCCTGGCAAGCAAAGCCAAGTAAAGCCACAGTAACTGAAGGACTGCCTTTAGCAAGCATGTCCTTGCTTAGTACACACCAGCCCCCTTTCCGGACATTTGGGAGAGCTCAAGGCACCTCTATTTTTAGGATCAATGGAAGAAACAAGGAGAAGGAAACAGGGAAATATACGACTCCAGTTGGACCCCAAAGCTGCTCAGTGACTGCCCTCTTTTGGGGTGATGGTGGTGATGTGACAGGTGATTCATGTCTGCACCAGGCTCTTTCGGAGTCACTCCGGAGCCTAGTGGCGACTGGAAGAGAGCACCCCTGATCAATACCACACTTCCAGATTTCATTAGTGTTTTTAATAGCTCGATGCTCTTTTGGAAGGCAGCACTGAGAACCCATCTGTTTTTGGAGGCAGAGAGCCACATAAGAGGCTGTCCTTTGATTTGGACTTGAGAAGACCCTAGGTCAGCTGAGAGAGTTGTCTCCTTCCAGAAGCCACCGGGACACTGCCATTGCCTTGAACACAAGACAGTTTTCCCCCTCTGCTGCCCCGGAGGCTGAGCCTGTTCTTGTATGCTGCTGGGCTCTTCCTTGAATATCGGGAGCTTGGACCCTGTGTATTTGAACAAATTCTACTCCTCTCGCCCTCATGATCACCAAGATCTGTCAATATTTTCACTCAAATATCTACTCGTGTCTTTGTCAAGAGTTTAGCACCATGGTCCGTGCTGGCTTTCCCAGTGGAGACCAACCACAGCAATCACAGACCTCCCAGCACCCAGAGTGAGCTTCATGAAAAGTAGTGTGAGAGCCAGGCATAATGGTGCACACCTGTAATTCCAGTACTTGAGAGGCTGAGACAGGAGAATCGCAGGTTTGGGACCAGCCTCAGCAACTTAGCAAGGCTTGCAGCAACTCAGCAAGACCCTGTTTCAAAATTAATAGGGCTGGGTGTATAGCTGAGAGATAGAATACCCCTGAGTTCAATCCCCAGCACAAAAATAAAAAATAAAATAAAGGTAGCACAAGATGCATTTCTCCCTGCTGACCCCTTCATAGACTTCTCCATGCTCCTTGACCCGTAAGGCTGGGCATCATTAGTCACCTGAAAATCTTACAGAACCATCTTTCTCCACATCCTTCTCTGCCCAGTCAACTTTCCAGGTCTCTTTGTGTGTTGTCTGCCAAATATATCAAGATATTGTCTATTCATGTTATTCATTTAAAACTCCTCCCCAAGCCCTTCACAGGCTGGTTATTGTATACCAGTTGGTTCACATCTTGGCATAGATGCCTCCTTCCCAGAGTCCTCTGTTGACAACCTGTCCAGAATACTGCTGTTCCAATCGCCAGTTGCTATTCCAGTGCTCTGGTACCTCCCATTGGTTCCTCCTGAGGATGAATGACTTTGCTCATTCACTTGCCTCATCTGTCTCCCCCACAGGATTGACAGCTCTGTCTTGTTCCCTCCCAGCTACCCAGTCCAAATACTGTACCTGGGAAATAGTAGGCAGCTGATAAAGTGCCTTCAATGAACGGATGTGAAATGAATTGCTTAGAAGGCTGGTGTTTCTTCTTTGTTCAGGCAGGGTTTGGGCTGAATTGCTTAGAAGGCTGGTGTTTCTTCTTTGTTGAGGCAGGGTTTGGGCTGAGTTTGTACATCCCTGTATGTATGCATGTGGATGGAGGCAGAGTATTCTAAAGCTTGGGTCACTTCCAGCTAAAGCCCCTCAATGGCTTCCCGGGGCCCCTTGGAGAAAGCACCGACCCAGATTGGTTTGCAAAGCTCTTTGCGGACTGAATCTGCTTCTCTTTCCACCTTCGTCTCTTCCTTTTAGTTTCTCTTTCCTCCTCTTCCACATGTGTAATATGTGTGTATTCCCACTTAAGCTGCCTCTTTTTGTCCTGAATTCTATAACTCATTTTCTCCACCCTGCTGACCTCCAGGTCATTTTTGGTGACATGCCTTCCAGAGAGCCTTCTCTGAGCTTCTGTCCACCTATGTGAGTTGGGTACTTCTGTCCATTTTCTCTGTCCCTTCACCTAAACCCAGAGCCTCTCAAGTGGGGACTTTCTGACTTCCTTTGAGCAATTGGGGGAAACTGTGAACATATTTATCTTATTTAATTTTTGACTTTTATGCTTTATAGGGTGCATAAAATATAAGCATACTATTGTGTGTATGTATATATATATGCATACCATTGTGTATACATATGTGTATGTATATACATACACATATATTAATTTCATAAGAGGAAATACAAATGTGGGCACGGAGTATAGGCTCAAAAATGTATAAGGGCACCTAGGCAGAAAAGTTTGGAGGTCATGACAGCATAATATTCTTCACACTGCATTGCATTTAACTGGTTTTTGTCTGCTTTTTTTCAAGACCTGATTTAAAAGAATTCATGAGAGAAGAAACATCACACAGAGCTATGTTACCCAAAGGTGATCTGAAAGGTGGTTTTAAATGATGTTCCAAAGGAAGGCCACTGATGGCTGTTGAGAGCTTACTGCCTTTTTGGTTCTCATTGGCTCTTCATATTGGTGTAGAAGAAATTCTCAGCCAGGTTTCAATATGTTTCTAACACTTCTGGGCAACAGTCACTAGTTCTCTGTTTTAACAGAGAGAGAGAAGAACTTCCAGCCCCAAATCCCTGGAAAAGGCCTCTCATTCGGCCACAATCCAACAATTGGGCTTTAATTTTCTCCCTTTTCTTTTATTTGTGTCAAGTAATGCCACATTTTTCCTTTTGCTAACCATGCAAAGCTTCTTAAAATAAATTTATTTATAAAGAGTGAGCACATTTAAAAAAATTAAGTAGAGTAAATACATGTGAAACTTCAGTAGGGCAATCTCATGTGTGTTTGGAAACATTATGGTAGCGTAATCAATGTGACCTTTAAAATGTGAAGCCCTCGCTGGATTTTTGGTCCTGGCAAGGACTACAATGTGACCATTGGCAAGATATTCTTTGAATCTGATGGTAAAATGGGAGCAGCAGGGCTAATCTTGAGGATTTTGTTGAAAACAAGTATGACTGTATTTAGAGGCATTTTCCAGTGCACCTCCCTGATTAGTAATAGGTATGTGTCTTGGTAGTAAGTGAATGGACCAGTAAGAATGGAGGAAACCTGGGTCTGCAAGTCACTGAGCCTATATCCTTCCTGAGCGGCCCCCATCCTTCTTAGCTGGAAGCAGCCAGCTCTGAGGGCCCCATTCTCATTCACTAGGGTTCCATTTCACACCCCGTTGGCATGTGCCCAGGAGACTAAGAGAGTTAATGAGCCTGGCCTAGTGACTTAACTCTTTGATGAGTGAGACAGAAGAAGGCAAAGGGGCTGAGACCTGGACTCCTTCTGTGACTCTGTGACTCTGCTGGAAGCTGCTGAAATTCTTCTGCATAGCACAAGTAGTTTCTAAATAGAATGTCTGCCTTGGAAGCAGATGCATGTCCCATATAACAAGGTATTCAAGACCAGAGGAGACAACCACCTGACTCACATCCTGGTTTCTTGATTTTCTGCGAACATTTCTGAAAGGTATGTGTAGATCATGCAGTTCTGACTTCCCTGGCCCACACTCACTCTCTTCTCCAACATTCACAAAAACAATGGTTCCATTTTGATATCAAAGCAAAAGCCATGTCTTTTTAAAGAAGTCAAACCCCCAAACACCTTTGGAAAATCAACAAACAAGCCAGGCTTGGACTTAAGAGGCTGAGACAGGAGGATGGCAGATTCAAGGCTAGTCTTAGCAACCTAGCAAGACTCTCAGCAAACTACTGAGACCCTTTTTCAAAATAAAACGTGAACATAGGGCTAGAAGTATAGCTCAGAGGTAGAACGCCCCTGGGATTAACTCCCAGTACTAAAATAAATCAATCATCAAAGGAATTTTTCTTTTCTGTATTATCTCTCCTTTTTCATATTGCTCAAGATTTTTTTCAAGGAGGACTGGGTCTCAAAAAGTTGAAAGCCAAAGCTTCCAGGCTTCCCAAGGTTCAGCATCACTTCTACCCCATTCTGTTTATCAAAACAAGACACAGGAATAGCTGATATTCAAGAAAGGTGGACAGACGTCTTCTCTTGATAGAAGAAGTGGCATGCATGTACCGGAAAGAAGGAATTGATAGCTGTTGAAGTAGACAACCTAATGCACACATGTACACACACACACACACACACACACACACACACACACACACACACACACGGGTATGCTGCAATGTCATTCATGAAACGGAGAACCATTTTGGATAAACACTAGTCTAACATGAGCATTAGTCCTCCCTAATTTTTGTTATGGGATGTCTATGGAGTCTCCGTGAAAGACCTCAGGTCATTTTGCTTTTGTTTTCATTTCCATTGGAGGAAAATGAAAGAGAACATGGCTGAGGCCAAGCAGATGGGCCTGCTTTTGTGTATGTGAAAGGAAGGCTTCTGTGTGTCTGTCGCCTCTGTGTCTCTGTTGTCATGGTTTAGATTTAGAATGGCCCTCACACCCTCCCGGAAACACAGCAACAGTGTTGGAAGTGGGGCTTGGTTGCTAAGGGGGGTGGGGGGCTTGGCCTTGGGGATTATATCAGCTTCTCTCCTCCTCCTGCTCCATCTTGCTGCTGGTCTCCATGGTGTGAGAAGCGAAGCCCTTGTGCTTTCTCTGTCTCTCTCTGCTTCCCAGCGCCATGCCCTGAGCTTCAGACCCTGGTCTCACATGGGCTGAGCCCAGAATCTCCAACAAACTGTGAGCAAAGAAATCTCCCTTCCCCTAAGTTTCATGGTCAGTCATGTGGGATTATAGTGGTTAGAATATTGACTAAAGCAGTGTCTATCTGTCTCTGTGTGCCCATGGCCTGGGCCTGCCTGCGTGCACAGGAACTGGTACCTGGCAAGGAGGTAAAGGTTAGTTTAGACTCTACATTCAGACATGCCACCATCTTGTAATGTTGTGCTCTTGGTCCACCTTTTCCTGCCACTAAACCTTTGCCCAGACCATCCTTCATGCATGACTGACCTGCCTGATACACAACACTGTGTCTTTGTGCTTCTTTAATTAGCAGATCAAGGTCCGCCTGCTTCATACCCTTCATGAAAATTCTCCTGATGAAAACAAGTCTAGCATTCTTGACACTTTCCTATTCTGCGAGATATGAGGATAGGAATTTCCCAGATGGTAGGTTGGGCCATGGAAAGAGAGGTGACAGACTATGTAAAGCTTCATAGCTGGATCAGAGAATGACCGTGCGGCTACGGAGAAGGCTTTCTTTTCTTGTTGTACCTGACCAAAACCAGCTTCTGTAAGGTTCTCAAGTGAGACAAGACGGGCCTTATGAGGAAAAAGGGAGTCCTGAACACAGGGGAGAAATGATCAGAAAGCATTTGAGAATAAGGTGACAATGTAAGGAAAATATTTGCATCTGAAGATTTCTATTTGGCTTAACTTTTGGCAGAGAGGATAATAAGCCCTAAAATGACTGTGACACATTTTTATGTTCTTAGCCATGCTTTCTCCTTATTACCTGTTCAAAGCTGCATCTGTCAGAATGTAGCCAAATGCAGTCACTTAACCAAAAGGGAGAGTGGAGAGAAAATTTTCTATGTAAGTCAATGCATACATAACTCCATTCATCAAATGCAAACAGAGCCCTAGCTTTTAAAAGATTGCAGTAGTGTATTTGTGTTTGCAGAGACCAGATTCAGTACAACCTCCATCCAAAGGGAGATACATCAAAACTACAAGTGATTCTGCCTCTTTATTTTTTAACAAATGGACAAATTGAACCTAAAATTTATCTGGAAAGGAAAGGGACTCTGTATAACAAAAAATTTTAACCAAAAAAAAGTCAGAGGACTCACACTTCTGATACTGTGTTATGGTATTGGCATAAAGATAGACATGTAAATGAATAAAATAAAATTGATAACCTAGACATAAAGCTATACATCTATGATCAATCAATTCTAAAAAATGCTACTGAGATCATTCAGGGGATGGGGAATAGTCTTTCCAAAAACTGGTACCGAGAGAACTGGATATACGCACACAGAAGAATGAATTTGGACCTCTGACTTCACACCATATACAATACCCCCAAACTCAAAATAGATCAAAGAACTAAAACTATAACATGCTTAGAAGAAAGCATAGGTGTAAAATAGGTTTAAGTATTTAAGGCGTTAGATTATACTATGGTTTCTTACATATTGCCACAAAGCACAAAACAGACAAATAAAAAACTGATAAATAATGCTTCATCAAAATTAAAAACTTTGTGCATTAAAGGATACTATCAAGAAAATTAAAAAGATAACCCACAGATGTGAAAAAACCAAACATTTGTAAATTATGCATCTGACGAGTCGAGGATTCAGATCCTATGAAGAACTCTTAAAGACAACAATAAAGAATGAAATGACAAACAATCCAATTAAATTGTATGGGGAGGACCTGAGCAGACATTACTCTGAAGAAAATATACCAATGACTCACAAGCACAAGAAAAGATATTCAGTATCATTAATCAATAAGTAAATGCAAATTAAAAACACGATGTGCTATCACTTCAGATGCACCAGGATGGCCATAATAATTAAAACAAAAAGAAAAATACCAAATGTTGATAAGAATGTGGAAAAATTGGTCCCTCGTTCATTGCTGCTGGGAAGATGAGGTGAAGTAGCTGCTGTGGAAAATGATTTGTCATTTCTTCAAAAATTCAGACATGAAATTAGAATTAGCATGTGACTCAGAAATTCTATTCCTAAGAATATATTCCTTCCCCAAATAAAAACATATGTTCACATAAAACTTGTGGGAAAATGTCCATCGCAGCATTATTCATGATGCCCAAAAGAAAGAAACAACTCAAATGTCTATCAACTAATGAATGGATGAACAAAACATACATGGATGAACAATACTCATACAACACAGTATTATTCAGCCATAAAAAGGTATAGAGTATTGATACACATTACAATGTCAATGAATGTTTAAAGCATCATGCTAAGCAAAAAAAGACCCTGACCCAAAAGGCTGCATATTGCACTAATCCATTTAGAATAGGGAAATCTATGCAAACGAAAGTAGTATAATGTTTGCTAATGAATGCTGGGGAAAGAGAAATTGGGAGGGTGTATGATTTCTTTGGGGCATTATGGAATTGTTCTGGAATTAGTGGTAATGGTTGCACAACCTTTCAAACATACTAAAAACCACTGAATTATACACACTTTGAAATGGCCCAAATGGAAAAGGTTGTATTATATGAAATTGATCACAATTGATAAAATAATAATAAATGCTGTTTTGGTAAGATGAGCTATTGACTCTTCCTGTAAGATCTTTGTATTTGGGGCAAAGACTTTCACAGCTCTCTGGAGTGTCAATACAGGACTAATCAGGGCTGGGAAGGGGAAAAAGACAAAGGGCTCCAGCAGTACACCTGGCCCTTGCCAGCGCTTGGGACATCCTTAACACACATGCCTGCTTGCTTTGCACACGACCATCATGTGTGTCTTCTCACTAGACTATTAGATTCTCCATGCCAGACGCTCTCTTTTATTCAGTTCAATAAAGATTTATTAAATACCTACTTCGTGGTTGGGAATAACCATATAACGTCGTGCTAATGATATTATCTTAAAAACAACACTAATAACAGTGCTATAAGCTAATACACATTGAGAGCTGGCTATATGCCAATCTGCTTCTAAGTAATTTGTATATATTGGTTCACTTTATGCTCAGAACAGCCTTGCAACATAGGCATTGCTATGTTTATTATCTCCATATTACAGATGAGGAAATTGAGGGCTCAAAATTCTTGCCGGAGGTCCTACTGTGTGCAGCATGGAGTCTTCACATAGTGGGACCTCTACCCTTGGAGTCTGAGTGCAGACCCCATGGACTTCCTCTTAAGGCATACTGTAAGTTCCCTTCTTTATTTAAGTCCCCATCACTCCGAGATCCTCAGACAAAGCAAACAAGTACGAAACTGCAGAGACTAACAGGCAGGCATCTTCTGTATCAGCTATCTTCAAAGCACAGGAGGCTGGAGGATGATTGCTTTATTGGTATAAATATGAAGTGCCACAAATTTATTAAATTGATCATGCTTATCATCTCTCACCACTAGAACATAAGCTCCATGAAGACCGAGTTTCTTTGTTCCCTGTTTCTATTTCATTAAGGCCTGTGGCTCTAGCATACAAGACTGTGTCTAGAATATGTGAGCATTTATTGACTGTTTGTTAAGTGAATATGTAAAAGTCATCATATATTAAATGCTTTCTGTCCATCAGTGATCTCAATGAGCTTCAGATATTTATTCACTTATTTCTCATACAGTTTTATGAGAAAGGTATTATCAAATTCATGATGTCACAGACAGAGGAAACTGAGGCATGGAGAGAGTGAAGAATTTGCCCCAGGTTTATCCAACCTGAAATTGGTGGAGCCAGAACCCAACTCAGGCCCTCTGGTGCCAGAGCCTGCAGTATCCACATTAGGAATATGGATGCAACTTTTGCAAGATTTTAAGGTCAAAACAAGAATCATCAGGTTATGCTATGAAACTGTAAAGATTATAGCAGCATGAGACACTGTTCCATGCCCTAGGGGTGCATGTTGTCTGTGTTCCCTGACATGAGACTGGGTCTAATGTTTGTAAAGTTTCCAGCCAAGGCGTATGGAGTATTCAGAACAGGGCTGCTGAACACTGGGCCAGATGTCCAGTCTCTGGATTGTTTCCTAAGGGCTGGGTGAGCTTCACTCTAAGAAGGGCATGGTCTTCCTAGCTTGGCTTTGTAGGCTCCAGAATGAATGCACCAGGAGGAGGCTGGGAGACCCTGTTGGAATGGAGACTCAGTGACATTACACAGCATTCTTATACACCTGGGGCATTGGAAGAATTAGCCAAAATAGCAGTGTGAACAATGTGAGTGTGTATGGGTCTAAATTCTCGGTGTGCTTTTGTACAAAAGAGCATATTTTGGGCTGTCTGCAGCTACATTTAAACTTTCTAAATACTCCTGCCTTGCTATTTCCTGAGCATCAAAAAGCTCAGGCTAGGGTTCAAATTCCAGGGTTTAAGTTTGGTATGGTGGTGGTGCAAGTCTATAATCCCAGTACTTGGGAAGTTGAGACAGGAGAATTGCAGGTTTGAGGCCAACCTCAGCAATTTAGCAAGACCCTGCTTCAAAATAAAAAATGAAAAGAGCTAGGCTTCTGAGTTCAACTTCCAGTAATTCCCCTGCCTCACAACAAAAAAGAAGTAAAATTTAAAAATCTAGGGTTTAAATCCCAGCTCTGTTTGGAATTTAGACAGAGTAACAGATCTTTCAAGGCATTAGTTTTTCTCATCTGCTAAATGAGGTGGATAAATCTGATTACTACACCCTCTATAAAGATGTATATTATTTTATGTATCTACATTTCTGTTGTTTAATCCTACCAAAGTCTAAACTTTACAAGGGAAGAACACATCTGACCTTCCTTGTTCAAAACAGAACAGTAACTTTAGTAACTCAAATGATGGCATGAAATAGAAACTTAAGTAACTTTTCTGAATGTGCAATGTCATTTATTTGAAAACTTTTAGCAAGAAAAGCTAAGTTGCTAATGAGTCAGTCACCTACATTTGTTGAAGTGATCATCTTTGTCCAACTTATTTTTTCTCCCAGGAATCAAGGTTTTCTGAGTTTATGCTTATTTTTCCTTGGCTCTACATGCTACAATTTAGGGGTTTCAAACCCTTTCTGTTCCAGGTTAATAAAACCTAGGAAATTGCCTCCCACTAGCCAGAAATATATTGCTGGAAAATGAGAAGACAGTTGAGAAATAAGGATTTGAGTTTTCAACATGCATATTTGCTTTCATTCCCAATAAATACTTGCATTAAATTGAATTTAACCGAACTTGATAACTATTTAACTTTAATAGTCATTTGTTTATAGCAGTACTTTCAGCAAATTTTTAGTTAAGAATTTTTGGCTCTGAACCAAAATGTGTTAAAAAAAAAAAACCTTTCGACTTCTACTAAAAATTTATAACTCTAGATTTTCTTGTGTGATTTTTGTATTGCATGAAGTCAGTTTCATTTTTTTTCCCTTATAGAAAAACTGATGGAAAAGGGCTCATTTGCCTTTGGAATTTACTTTGTGTGATTTATGTCATAGGATAAATTAGAAATTATGGTAGGTAGAATGATAGTCCCCAAAGATGTCTCTGTCCTAATGTCCAGAATTGGTGACTATGTTGCCTCCCATGGCAAAGAGGAATTAAGTTTGCAGGTGAATTAAAGTCGCCAATCAGCTGAACATAACATAGAGAGATTATCCTGGATCCTCCGAATGGGCCCACGTGATCACAATGGAGCTTGAGAAACAGGGAGGCATGAGAGAACAGGAGACTGTCAGAATCTGAGAAGGGTTCCACCCACCATCACTGGCTTTGAAGATGGAGGAAAGAGCCACCAGCCAAGGAGCGCAAGTGGCCTCTGGTAGCTGGAAAACCCAAGGGGGAAGACTGTCCACTAGGGGGTTCAAAGAAATGCAATCCTGCTGACACCTTGGCTTCAATTCCGCGAGACTCATGTCAAATGTGTGACCCCCTAGAACTACAAAGGACCACATTTGTGTTGTTCAAAGGCACCCGAGTTCATGACCATTTGTTATAGCAGCAATAGGAAACCCATCGAGAAATGTTACCACAATCTCCCCTCAGAGGGGCGGCCATATTGTCTGTCTTCTGCACTAGATATCTGTATTTCCCTGTGACTCTCCAATCATGTAAACTTGAGTTCAGTCACTTGGGTACATTTTTAAGCTTCTATGAAGGCATTTTTTCCCCCAAGTATATAACACATTTCAAGTATTCCCATCAAAATGGGAGGTGCCCATAAATTAAAAGAGATTTAATCTTTTGATTCCCAGCTCTTTTGCAAGAAGCAAGGAAGAGAGAGAGAGAGAAAGAGAGAGAGAGAGAGAGAGAGAGAGAGAGAGAGAGAGAGAGGAGAATACAAGAACCAAGCTCTTGCTCTTGCTCCCCAGCAGAGCTGGCAAACTGCAGGACCAGGGGCTACAACCCATGGATAAGATTAGACCTGAATGTGAAGGAACCATTAGATCCCCAGAGCAGTATATTATTTTTAAGTGACATTTTCTTGCTTCTTGCTCTCCTGCTTCCACGGTGTAAAGGGAGCTTGTGCTATGCAACATGTTCCAGCTAGCTGGGACGCTCAGAGAGAGCCAAATGACTCAGCCCCTGGACCACTACCAACCTTTTCAGGGCTGAATCCTGCTCTTATTTCCTAAGGAACAATGTTTAACTGGGCTCTGTGGCATTGTGTCAACTGACATCACCCTTTAATTGCAGATATGTCACATTAGACTCCCCCCAGTAAGGAGGGAAGGATCCCGAAGAACGTTAAAGAGTGTGATGGAGGCTGTTGGTACATCTCCCACATCCCTGGCCAAAGCAAGACCTGTGCAGTGAGGATACACACACTGTGAGCCCATTCTGTCTGACCTCAAGAACAGTGCCAAAGCAGGTTGAGTCGCATTTATCACATGGCAAGGCAGTGTACCTCTCTGGAGAGTATGCCACTCTCCTTTCGTCTATGTTAAGCAGCTCTTGGGAATTAGTGCTCAAAACGCACCAAACTTAGCGCCCACCAAAAGCATTTTGTATTTCTCCCTGTGATTACACATGTATGTCCAAAGAATTTTGAGATTCAAAATAAGTAGCCTCAGACTATGGCGTAGGAAGTTTGAAAATTAATATCTCCATGAAAGATGAAGTCATCATCCAGTGGCCTCTGAATTAGCTGGATCATGGAAAATAGGTCTTGCCTGAACTTGTTTCCAGTACCAGGAGACCCAGTGTGAATAAAAAACAAACAAACAAACAAACAAAAAACCTGACCTTTGTAGAAATATCCAATCCAGACGTGATCTTGCTCAAAGTCATCAGTTGGCCCTAAATAAGACATCCAACTTCTCTTTTACATGAAGAACAATACGCATCTTTATTAACTCAAAAGGGGAAGATTTAGCCCGGTGCAGTGGTGCACCTGTAATCTCAGTACTTGGGAGACTCAGACAGGAGGATCACAGGTTAAAGGCCAACCTCAGCAACTTAGCAGGATCCTGTTTTGAAGTAAAAAATAAAAATAAAAATGACTGGAGTTGTAGCTTGGAGGTAGAATGTCTCTGACTTCATCCCCCAAACTAACAAATAATCCCAAAGCAAAACAAAACAAAACAGAAACCAGGTGAAAGTTGCTGATCGCTTTCATACTCCTGAGATCCAAGACAGAGGATTTGCTTAAGAACCCTCTTGAAAGTCATAGGATATTTCTCCAACCCCTCATGAATGGAGTTGATAGAATTACAAGGGATTGAGTGAAACGTGGAAAAGAAAGCTCAGCAGTGGAGAAATATCCCTCATGCTGGGAGGTTGGGGAATTTTCCTCAAAGAGAATTTCATTTTCTGACCCAGGGGAACAGCTTTCCTCCTTTTGTGGGTAGATCTGTAGCCCAATGTGGCTAATAGTCAGCTCTGAGTAGAAATTCAGAAGAAAGCCAAGAATGCAGTTTATGAGATAGACAGGGCATTGGGATATGATCACAATCAGACAGCAAGATGGTGGGTCAGAAATCGGCAGCTGCAGGAGGTCCTTCAGGCTGTCCACGATATGTGATGGACTAATGTCATACAGGCTCCTTGCTGGGAAGTCCCTTTTCTCAGTCCTGATCTGATACCCAGGTACTGGCTCTGAGTTTCATGGGTGTCATCTTCTGCTCCCAGTATTCAATTGGTGCGCTCTGATTGGCTGCGTGGTCTGCTACAGTTGGGTACAGCTCTGAACTGACAGAGGCAGGTGGTCAGAGCGGAGGAAGCTTGGAGAGGAACGAGCTTTGCCTGGAGGACGAGTGTGGAAGGAAGGAGAGCTGGCAGGATCTCATACGTACCTGCGACCTGGCTTTAGAAACAGCAGACGCTGGCTCTGTCAATCTCCTCCTGTCTTCTGGCCTTTAGCTGGCTGCTCACTTCCTAGTTTAGGAGGGCTTTCCAGAGTTAAGGCATTGCTTAAGTCTACTGGGCACCGTGTGCTGGGGACTTTGTCGTTCATGTCTCCAGCTGAGAAATCCTATCCTTTTTGTTATAACCCTCAGTTCTAGGCAAAGGACTAGGCGCTCTCCGTGGATCATTTCATGACTATTCCCCTGACATGATCTTTCCGAGAAACCCAGAGTCAATGGGACACCATTCTCCTGGTTGAGGTACCAGGTTCAGCTGTGTGTATTATTTAGACTAAAGTTGGATTTGCTTATGTTCAGTATTTTTGCCACTTAAGAATATTTCAGATTCACTGGCCAAAATTTGTTTTTAAGACCTGGGCATGGTGGCATACATCTGTAAGCTCAGTTCTTGGGAGGCTGAGATAGGAGGATTGTAGGTTCCAGGCCAGCTTCAGCAACTTAGCGAGGACCTTTGCAACTTAGTGAGATGCTGTTTCAAAATAAAATAGGATTGGGGGTGTAGCTCCGAGGTAGTAGAATGCCCCTGGATTCAATTCAGTCGAGAGAGAAAGAGAAGGAGAGGCAGAGGGAGAGAGGGAGAGGGAGAGGGAGAGAGAGAGAGAGAGAGAGTCTCCATCCAGTTCAAATAAATCAGTGAAAGAAAAAATAATTACAATCTTCTGCAATTCAGCTATGTTTGCTTTTATATGATCTTATTATGTCCCTTGAGTTTAGGCATGTCTTAGAAGAATTTCCAAAGTGTGGTTCTTGTCTATCCTATTAGGTTAGGGCCTTTGGGTGCAAAATTCCATGAATCTAAACTTTTCACAAACACTCCCAGCCACACCTATTCACTGGTTTTAAAACCAGTGTTTAGGGAGATAATGTGTTAAATTCTAGACCCAAAGGTTCCTCCCCTTTGCTTCCTCCATCTCTTCTTTCTCTCTACCTCTCTTCTCTTTCCTGTCTCATGTTTTTTTTCTTTATTTTATATTTTCATCTCTTCTTCTTTTCTGCTCAAGTTTACCCTTGTCCACACGCCAGTAAAGAACCAAGATAAGTACAATTAAGTCAAAGGTAGCTAGGTAGTTAGGTTTAATCACATGAGGAAGAAAAATAATCACCAGACTTTGTTTCAGGAAAAACAAGATATTTAGAAAACTTCCTGGCAAATACTTTGGATACAGACTGAGGCCTTGCAGGCCCAAAGTGAACAGCCAGGCTCTTCAGGGGGCAGAGAGAGGAATGTGTTTACTGCTCCTGGGCAGAGGAGTGGGGATAAGGGAGGAAGAGGGGCAGGAAATAAGGATAAAATCAGCAAGGTAGAGGGGAGGGACTTGCAACCAAGCCTGTGGCCATTCCTAAGAAGCACCCCCAAATTTAAGTCAAGTGTGCCCAAAGGCTTATACGGTTGACGTTGGTAGAGTTTTGGAGTCAACCCATATCAGCTGAATTCTGTATCCAGGTTGATACCAGACCAAAAAATCAAAAAACAAAACAAACAAACAACAACAACAAAAAAACAAAGAACCTAGCAAGCCATCGAGAAATACAAAGGCACAAACCTAAAAGTCTCACAGATTTCAAGGTAATCTTGATTGGGAAGGGTTTCAGATTTCCTATTGCAAGCCATACAAATGGAGTGTAAGCCATGTTTAAAGATTTCTCAGGAATAGAAAGATTATAGAGGTTGTCAGACAATCTGGACTCTTTTGAGATTTAGAGGGGACATTTGAAATAATGATTCAAGGACAAGAGACATCCACTGTGAACATGAACATTCTCCCTAGAAAGGCCTTTGGCCTTTGGGGTTCTTATGGGAGGGGAGAGAGAGAGGAAAAGAGAGAAAGAGAGGAAAGAAAGAAAGAGAGAGAGAAAGAAAGAAAGAGGGAGGGGACGAAGGAGGGGAAGGAAGGAAGGGAGGGAGGGAGGGAGGGAGGGAGAGAGAGGAAAAGAAAAAGAAAGAACTGTGGAGGTGGCTCAGATTTTCTCTAGATGAGGATGAGGATCAGGCCCTTAGGGAAAGAGACCAAGTGCAAAAAATTTGACAGCAGCTGGAGATGGAGCTCAGGAAATGAATCACAGATGTCTTCAATTCTGTGAGAATATTAATTTTTGTGCGCTAAAGTAGAAGGTGAGAGTAGACACAGTTTTGATAGGAGTTAAGAGATGCCCAGATAAATTACAAACATTAGTAAAAGAAAGAAAAAATAGGAAGGAATGGAGCGAGGAGAGGAGGAAGGAAGGAAGGAAGGAAGGAAGGAAGGAAGGAAGGAAGGAAGGAAGGAAGGAAGGAAGGAAGGAAGGAAGGAGAGGGAGGGAGACAGGAGGCGAGGAGCGGGAATGGGAGAGTAGGAGAGGGAAGGCGGGGGCAGGCAGGCAGTGTGAGGCTGTTCATTCCTGACTGTAGGATTCGAGATTGCATTACAGAACTAGGGGTGGCTGTCAGAGAGCTGCTCAGCTGAACGGCAGGCGGCGTGGTGCCATGGAGATAGTTGAGGCCCCGAAGTTAGACAGGCCTGCCCCCCAGTTCCCAGGAAAGAAGGTGGGAGAGGAACAGAGCTGACTGCATGGAAGAAGAATTTCTCAGGGGAAATTACAGTTTCCAGTAGCACCCTCTGTCTTTACTTTCTACCATAAAAAGTCCATCTAAGCCAGACATGGTGGTGCATGCAGTAATTCCTGAGACAGGAGGATCACAGGTTTGAGATCAGCCTCAGAAACTTAGTGAGACCCTATTTCCAAACAAAAAATAAAATAGGGCTGGGGGTGTAGCTCAGAGGTAGAATGCCTCTGGGTTCACTTCCCAGTTTCTTTAAAAAAAATAACATTGTTGGGAAGGAGTTCATGTATATAAATGTTAACACATAAGCCAACTCTAAGGAAATGGACTTATATGGCTATAGGACTTCCACATTTTATTTCAAATCATAAATTCTTAATTCTAAGTAGACTATATGGCCTGGGTTCAATCTTCAGTAAAACACATGCACACACGCACACAGGCACACACACACACACACACACACACGTAAACACGCACGGATGCACTCACACAGCCCATTTATTTAACAATTATCACATCAGGTAAAGATAGTGGAAAAATATCAGGGAATTTTGCAGGACTGCTCGGGCATAGCTCTAATTCCAAGCTAAGCTTCAGGGCACCTGAGGATTGAAGTGTGGAGCTGACAGTGGTTTCTAAGAAGCAGACAGCTGCCCTCCAAGTAACTGAGACTGAAGTTCAATGACGGTCCCTGTGACCTCTGGTTAGGAGAGATGGCAGAGGTACTGGTGATGCTGTAACCTCAGTGGGTTCAAGTTGGAGAGCCATATCAAGTGTCCCAAGAGCGATTGCTCCGGGCTTGAGAAGTAGGTTTGCAATTGGACTTCTTCTCCCAAGGGCAGGTCGCTAGAGCCTATTCCAGGTCTCTGTTTATCTGGAGTAGCAGGAAAGACAGCTGGTCTGAATTAAGTCATGCCTGCCGAGAGCTTGTAAGGCATGTGCATACGAGAGGGAGTCAGGGGGTGGGGATGGCTTGGGATACAAGCCCAGGCCTTGCGGAGACAGGGCATATGGCCACAGTGCGTCATCACAGAGCAGGGTCACCATGTGTTGGAGAAGCCACCAAACTTACACAATATAATAGTGCGATACATGTCAGGACGAAAACTCTGTCATTGGGATATTTTATAGGTCTTCTCAAATATGGGAAATCTATTATTTTAAATGTACAAGCAGTTTCCATGATGATCCCTGTAGGGCACAGGACACTATTCTCTTGTTTGAGAAATATTACCTGGATGGACCTTTAGTGTGCGTATATAAAACAGGACTGCCTGAGGTCCTTGGGGAAAAAATCCATGAGGAACCAAGGAGCTGAAAACCAATTTTTACAAGAAGTTCGGGTAACTCAGAGGGAAGTTTTGGCTCTGCTTCCTTTATTAATACTTTTGTGAGCCAGGAGTGGTGGCACATACCTGTAATTCCAGTACTTTGGAGGCTGAGATAGGAGGATACCAGTACTTAGGAGGCTGAGACAAGAGGATCCCAGGTTTGTGGGCAGCCTCAGTAACTTAGCGAGGCCCTCAGCAACTGAGTGAGATCCTATTTCCACGTAAAAAAATAAAAAGGGCTGGAGATGTAGCTTGGATGTAGAACACCCTGGTATCAATCCCCAGTACCCCCCGAATATTAATATTTTTGCAGGGAATAGAGGCTGAAATCTTTTTCATCTACTGTGCTTCGACTGCACTATGCCTATGAGCCATGCCTGGTCTTTGGTGATATTTGTGTATTTCTATTAAGAGGTATGAGACAGAAGAGGAGGGTCACAGGAATGTTAATCTCCTCTTGTGGAGGCACTGTGAAAAACAAATATGGATCATCCTGGGCAAAACTCACATTAAGGCACCTTGCTGATACATTCAATGGCTTAGGCTGGAGAATGCTCTGACATCCATACCTCCCACCTCTGTATTAACCTCATCCCAGGATGACGGACAATGGGAATTTCCCTTATCTTCAACAGAACACCTCTCCATTCTTATTTGGGGTGATGTTGGGGGGCAGGTGAGGATGGAGATGTATTCTCTCAAAGATAATAGACATCCCCACTGTCTGTCATCCTGGGATGTGGTGAGGACCAGGGCAGGGGTGGGAGGTCAGTTTAAACTTAGATGCAGAGGTCACACTTTGCTCCCTGAGTCCTTGTTGGCCAGATGTGGGCTCTGGGACCAAGACACATTGGAGGCCATTCCCTGGAGGGAGGTGCTGCTCTTCCCTCTTACACAGCAAGGCAGCTCTGTAAAGACCTCGTGAGAAAGGGGGTGGGCCTGTTGCTCCAAACAGCACCATCTTTAGTTACACTTGATAGATTTTCTCTTCATCTCATTGGCAGCTCCAAAGACAGTCAGATCTTCCCAAATACCAAACAGAACTAAAGCAAGACACAGCAGCCACAGTCTTCTAGCTCTATGGACAGAAGACTTTGGAAGGCCTCATTCCAGAGGCCAGCCTTGCTCCATCAGCATCTGCTGGAGAAGGGTGGACAGAGGTCTCAGGAAAGTTGGAGAGGAAGGGATTGTAGAGGAGCAAGGACACATGCTAGAGAACATCCAGGGTCCCACCGCTCCTGACACACTGCAGAGGAGGGGCAGTGGGAAAGGTGTCTTGAGTTCTCACAATTGATTAGGGGAGGCATCTCTCATGCCCAGTCACTAGCTCAGAGAGCTCACTTGGATCATTTCTTTTCCTCCTCCTCCTCCTCTTTCTCCTTCTTCTGTGTGGTACTTGGGATTGAACCCAGGGACATTCTACCTCTGAGCTACAACCCCTGCCCTTTTTATTTTTAAACGGTCTTACTAAGTTGCTGAGGATAGCTTCAAATCTGCAATCCTCCTATCTCAGTCTCCCAAGTACTAAGATTACAGGTGTGCCCCTGAGTATCACTTGGAGTTCTAAGTTGGTGCAGTTAATTCAATGACATTGATAATATTGAGAGAAATTAATGACCTGATAATAGCCATACTGTGACTATTTTCTTTCAAGCAAAACCCCCAAACTGTGCTGGACATAGTATCTTGAACAATCGACAAATACTTCTCCCACTCCTGTCTTTCTGAGCTGACTATTCCCTGCAAATGAGTCATTTCAATAGGAATGTTAATATATTTGACATGTGTCAACATCACTCCGAAAAAAAAAAAGATGTTGGATTGTTTTACTGGCACCCACAGCACAGAGAACTGACAATGTGCGTGTTTGTCTGGGGTTGCATTTACAAGGCATATCCAAACCTTACATCTCATAGAATCCTTACATCAGCCCAGCAAAATAACCACTTGCCACCTACGTGCCTGCCGCCCCTCCTTTGAGTTAAAAACGTGCCCCTTGTGGACTAGAGCGCCTTTCTTTCTTGAATCAGAATCACTTACAGAGACTCTGCTACGGGTCAAGTATCCTTTATCTAAGATACTTGGGACCAGGAGGGTTTTGGATTGGGGAACAGTTTGGATTTCAGAATGTTTGAATATGCATAATGAGCTATCTTGGGGATGGAACTCAAACTGAAAGATGAAATTCATTCACATTCTGTGTATACCTTATACTCACAACCTTCTCTTCAAAGGTAACTTCAGAAGGCGTTTTCTTTAGTGCACCTGCATTTTGACTGTGACCCATCATGCGAGGCCAAGAGTGGAGCTTCCCACTTGCGATGTCTCATGGGTGCTCAGGAAGTTTTGGATATTGGAACATTTCAGATTTGAGATTTTCATATTAGAGATGTTCAATCAGCGTAGGCGCTAGCTATTGGTGATATGGGAGATTATCTAAAACAGCCTATGAAGTCGGTGGTAGAGTGCTGGCACACCGTAATGTACTTGGAATCATAGAAGTTCACACTGAAATCATTGTGGCTTTCTGATTTTTCAGTTTGCTCTTCTGTAACAATTATAAAAATGCTAGACAATGGCCTTGGTCCTGTATGTGCACCGGCCATATACTGACTTTCTCTTTGATCTAATCTCAGGTGACACTGATTCCTGAAAATACTATGACTCAAACTTCCTTAGGAACCAGGTTCTGCAGAGTTTCTACCAATGGAGGACACTAGTTGGAGCCAGAAGGCAGGAGGCAGAGAGTAGAGAGAGTGTCTCCTCCTCTCTGTGCTTTGTGCTTATCCCTCCTCCTCAATTCTAGCTCCACCCAGGAAGCCTCCACCACCCAATCTGTTTTCACATAGTGATGACTTGGGGGTTTTGATAAAGCCACATCCTCCTTGTCTCTATGGCTCTCGGGTGGTAGGAGAAAGAGCCCAGTCATTGCTAATCTCTGGGTCACTTCCTCATACCCTGTATGCCTTTAATGACCATATTTGTACCTTGTAATATGTAATATGTTAAATTTTTGCCATTGTTAAATTGTTCCAGCTTTGATTCTTCTCTGTCTGGAGCCTGCCTAGCACAGGACATTCTAAAAAATCATGCAAATGTAAGACTGGAACTTCTGTGTACTGATATCTACCTGGTTGTGCCTTTTATTTCCTGTTCCCCCAACAAATATTCTGAAAAGTACAAGGTCCTTGTAAGTATTGCTCCCGGATGTATGTTTTCTAATCGTATTGTTGGCATGTGTGTCTGATTATTCTTGAATAAATAAATGTAGACCTCTGGTGTTCAGAGGTTGGAGGTAGCTGAGATGTTTCCAAGATGATTCTGAACTTTGGTGGGGTGAGGCCTGATTGAACTCCGAAAAGACGGCGAGTTTTGGTAGAACAGTTGGCTTCCTGCTCAGATCGCCCGGCTGATGGGCCACATCCAGCTGGGGTATTTGTCTTTGCTTTCACAAGACGTGTACTGTTTCACTCCCAAATTCACAAGGGAGCTTGGCAAGATACTTGGATTAGGTGTTCCCTTGTTTGTCAGACAGAAGATGTTTGAGAGAGACTCTGGTCCCAGCCTTGAGCTCTTGGCAAAGGAGAAAGCATAGCCTGGCTTTTCTGGAACTTCAAGACAAGCTGTGTGGCTGACATGCAGGGTTCCCAGGCTGAGAGGACAGGTCTGAGTGTGCTCGCGACACCCATGGTGGTCTATACCTCTCAGAGACGTGGTAAAGTGAAATTACACCAAGGCTACCTTGGGGAGATGTGAGTTTCTCAAGTGCAAAGAGGTGCACCCTCACAATGAGGCAGACTAAAACTTGGCCAAGAAAATTAGCAATGGGCGTACCTCATAAAACATTTAAGTTCAGGCTCATTCAATTAAGCCTCTCAGAGCCTCAGGTGTTTGTCCAGTTCTTACCTGAACCTGAACTCTTGGAACCATCCAGGTTTGCTGAGACCTGTGAGAACATGCGTCCTTTGAGAAGCTCAGCAGTGGGAACCCCTCCGCCTTTACTTACATCTAAAAAGATCCAGCTGGGGACTGTGAGAGCAAGCATCAAACACTTGTACAATATAGAAAAAAATGGGATTTAATGTAAACCAGATACATCCAAATCTGGTGTCAGAACTCAAAAATCAATCTTTCTGTCCCAAGTGAAGATGTTACATAGTATGGACTCACAATTAATCCAATAGACTAATAAGCAACGAAGAGGATAACATGTAATGCGGTCCTCCCTTTCCTATTCTGGGCTGAAAGTTGTGGATTGGTCTGAGTTAAATTTGGGGTCAGTTCAGGCCAAATGAAGCCAGCTTCCTGTCACTTCCTATAGTCATTAAAAGTCTTTATCTAATATGCTTAATAACAGTGATAATGATAATAATAATTGACCTTAATGAACCCTTACTCCATGTTGGGCCATATTAAGCATTTATAAATGATTATCTTCTTTCATCTTCATATCTACACTACAGGTGAGTCCTGTGATTATCTAAATATGTGAACAGAAAAGAGAAACAGTCTCTGGGAGGTACCCTGCCTATGAATCTGAATTCACTCAGCTGTAACACTGTAGGAATTGAACTCAGGTCTCTCTATGGTTCCAGAGCCCATGCTTCTAAACACTTTTCTGGATTGGTCTCTGCTGAGATACTTTTCATAAGAACACAGCTATCATCTAAAGAAATGAATCTGGTTCTGTTAGTAAGATAATAGGCACAAAAATGCTTCAAAAGCCTCACGTAAAGGTTAGGAATTAGTGATTGCAAAGAAATTCTATAATGTGGGAGCGATATCAGAAAAGGGAAAGAGGGGAGGAAATTGATGATTAAATTAAAAGAACCGCATCTTGGGAGCATATTGAAGTAATGATTATGAATTTGTAAAACTGGACTATTCAAGGCCTGGAAGGGTGATAGAGACAAAGATTAATTTGTGGGGAGGTATAAGAATGAGAGTAGATATTTTCTTTTTTTTTTTTTTTTTTTATCCTGATTTCCACTGGATCACATATACAAATTTTAAAGAAGCAAAATGAGGACCTCAGTACTCTATGTTGAGAACTGGGCATTCAAAACTTGGGCATGGTTAACCACAGCCCTCCAAGACCACGCTGAGCACATCAAATGAACTGAAGAGCATTTAACGAGAGCTCAGACACTACAAGGCAACTGTCTGTATTTTTCCCACAAGGCCACACTCTTAGGCTTTATTATTTGAGTGAGAAGAACAATCCTGCATTGAAACAGGAAGAAAGATGCAGATATTTCACTCTGACCTCACAAAAGTCATTGGCATCTCTCCTTGTTCTTAGAAATACCAGTTGCATTTTATCTAAAATCTGAGTGTATAGAAAAATCGCACAGCCAGGCGTGGTGGCACACACTTGTAATCCCAGTACTTGGGAGGCTGAGACAGGAGGATAGGTTCACAGTCAGCCTCAGCTACTTAGTGAGACCCTCCACAACTTAGTGAGACCCTGTTTCATATTAAAGAATAAAAATAGGGCTGGGGTTATAGCTCAGAGATAGAATGCCCCTGGATTCAATCCTGAGTACCACAAAAGAAGAAGAAGAAGAAGAAGAAGAAGAAACAAAAGAAGGAGAAGAAGAATCATCACATGGAGGACCTTTAAAACTTTAGATTTTCAGATTTCATCCCTTGACTTTGTGACTCAGATGTCTGGTAGACTCAGAAATCCTCACCATTAACCCATGGCCCTATTTTAACAAGTGCTGCCAAGTGGTTGGGTTGATCATGGTGTGGGGACCACACTAAGATAGAGGAATTCACAGCTCAAAGTCCCCCGATTTCCAAAATATCTGCAATAATATTGTGGGAATATTAAGTCAACATCAAGCCAATGTGGAGATAAAGATGCATCAGATGAAGTTTTTATTAATTTGGTTGTTCTTGGAAACCCAGAATCTCAGAGAGGTGACCAGTGTGATTTTGGTGCAGGCCATATGACCTGGGCACTTTGTGAGAAATTGTATATATCATTTGTACTTAAAATAACCTTAGAAGATGGTTAGCATTTTGCAGGTATGGGAATTGAAGATTAGGAAGACTTAAGTCCCTGGAATGCAGTCATGTGACTAGGAAGTATTGGAACTAGGATTCTAAATGGAAATAGACTTGGCACTTGCTATAGTTTAGATCTGAAAAGATTTGTCTGCTGAAAGGTTGGTCACCAGCCTGCTTCTCTTTTGGGAGACAGTGGAACTTTTAGGAGGTGATGCTTAGTGGAAGGAACTTAGGTTTTCATGTTGGGGTGAGCACTCAACTCAGGAACTCAGGATCTGCAGGGCCCTTGGGTAATGTGACGGAAAAGAATTTTAGCACGCGCCAGGAAAAGGGAAAAGGGAAGAAATACACACTCAAGAGAGAATGCGGGCCACCTCAAGATGAAGAAGGGCATTTTGGGGAGTGCAGGGCTCTCTTCTTATAGGGGACTTTTGTGAGGGGAGGTATGTGAGGATAATCACAGTCTGGTGGTCCCCGAGGTGGTTTATGGTGGTCTGATAGTCTGGTCGGCTTTGGGGAGGATGATATCCGGTACTCCCGAGGTGCTTCCTCATGGTCTGGTGGTCCTCAGGCTGATGGGGCTTCTCATTAGCTGACTGACAGATAAGCTGGAGAGTGTCCTAAACTATAAGCTTTTTTAAAAATCATACCTGTCTTGCTATCAATGCACAGGGCAATTATACTTTCTTTTAGTTAACTCTAAGATTTACAGATTTCTCAGGAATTTGGGAGAGTTAGGCCTGGGAAAGAACTGATTTGTGGAGTAGAGGTTCCAGGTATTTTTAATATTAAAGTTATATTTTACTTTCCCTTCCTGTCTCCTTTCTATCTACTTACTTACTTCTATCCTTGAAGGGGAGATTAGAGCATTATCCCTCTTCCTCTCTTCTTCTTTGCTTCCTGGTACATGAAGACAGCAGTTTTGCCCCACCTCATGCTCCCTGCTATGATATTCTGCCTCACCACAGGCCCAAAAGAAACAGAGTCAACCAACCATGGACTGTCCACCTCGGAAATTAGGAGCCAAGATAAACCTTTCTTCCTTTTAAGATGCTCACCTCAAGTGTTTTGTCACAGTAACGGAAACCTGACTTAACACAACCCTCTTCAGCATGCAACGGAGCTTCTAATTCTACTTCTTTGGGTGAAACGTGTGGCAGAATGTACTGTGAATTCAGGAACAGTTCTTCAGGGGAAAATGTGGACTAAATTCTCATAACCAGAGCTGGCCTTTAGTACATACTGGTTGTACTTAGCAAATTTTAGTCGGGAGGATTTAGTCTCTTCCTGGTGGAATTCTGGGGTTCAGAGCCTCTAACCTGGGGTCATTGATGCCTGCTTTCAACTACTGGGGTAGCCTCTAGCTCCCCTTTATAATTTGGGACTTATTGAAGCCTCCATGACAGAGGATAAGCTTGTTACATCCTGTACCCTGGTCTTGACTTTGTCATGGTAACAAACACGGAGAAAAGTTTAGCCTGCTCTGAAATTGTGATATTTTTCTTTTTTCACATTTTTGCAATGTTTAATTTTTATGCCTAGCAAATAAACAACTAAATACACAGTAACTCATACAGTGAGTATTGGTGTGGAGTAGAATAAAGCAGGGTCAAGAACATATAACAAGAAGAGATGACAAATAATATATATATAAACATAAACATATATGTAAATATACATACATATACATGTTTATTAATGCATATTAATATGTAGATATTAGAAAATACTGAACAATATTAAAATAATAGAAACTATCACCAATATCACCCACAATCCTGCTGCATAGACAGAACCCTGCTAACAGTTCTGGCCATTTCCTTTGGAGCCTTTTCGTTATGTTGAACTGGGATCACATCCTATCCACGTTCATAATATAACCTACATTTTTTTACTTAGCATGCCATAATCATTCTCCCATGTCATTAACTTTGTTTTAAAAACGTGATTTTATATTTAAAGGTTTGCTAAGTACCATGGTAGGAATGCACTAAAATTGATTTAGCCATTTCCTCTGTTGTTGGATGTTTAGGCTACCCCCTCCCCCTTTTTTTTAACCTGCATAAATATCATGCTGATGCACTTTCTTACAGATGAGTCCTTGGGTGTACATCTAAATATTTTCTCAGAATAAATTTGCATGTGTTTTAGTCTGTCTAAAGTCTGTCTGAGGCTTTTGTTGTCAAATAGCTTCCCCCCAAAACAGAGTAGACGCTCAGCCTTCTTGCCGTGTCGGGGTGTAGCAAATCCTTTACTAAGCTATCCAAAAAGTTCTGTTCTGAGATTTCACTTAATTGGCCCTAACTGGGTCCAGTTCCCCAGGTTTGAGGACACGTGTGTGTGCCGTTTCTCAGTGCGACACTCCAAAACAACACCGCTGGTCAGGCCCAGGAGTAGAACGTTCGTCTGTTCTTACAAGGGTACCTTCCTCCAGCCTGGAGAGACGACCTTCGTCCCCTCCCCCAACCTTTGCTTGAGTGAGTTTTAATCTATCCCTGGCCTCCCAGGACCCCCTCCAGGATGCTGTAATCACCGCACTAGCCTGTGTTCACATTTCCTATTATCGAGCAGAAATCCCCCTGTGCATCAACACAGCCCCGGCTGCTTCCTAATGGCCCCAGCTCCCAACTTCTAATGGCCCTGTCCTCATTTCTCCTAAGAGCCAGCTCTTTTTTGCTAGTGTTTTAAGAATCCTGGTCCAGACGAAATTCCCCCCATGATGTCCATCTGGCCAAATTGAAGGTGATGTCAGCAATGAGACAGAGAGACGGGTGTGTCTGCGTCGATAGGACAGAGGAACCTCCCAGGGCTATCCGTCTTCCGTCTCCTCCAGTGACATCTGAATGCCCCCTCCTTGTCTGCGATTTGGGGATGAGAGACAACATCCCTAATTGCTAGTGCCCTGGTACAGAGACGGGGTGCGGGGAGATGGGACTCTGAACATGGCCCTCCCTTCTGGCCCTACAACAACTTCTGAGGACATTGCTCTTTTTTTTATTTTTCCAGTGGGCAAAAACCCATTCTGTACTTGGGGGCGGTTAGAAAGGACATCGAAGATGCGTCTGGATGTTGGTCCACTCTTGGATTGAGACACCTGTGCTGTATCTCAAGGAGGAGGCCCTTTCCCACTTTCGACCTCAACTGCGGCTTCCTCAAAATGGATAAAAGGACATGCTGATGCAGGAACTGATGATCAGAAGTTATTACAGAGCGTGCTGCAAGCACAAAAATAATGATCATTTTAAAAAAAGAAAATATCGTAAGCACCAGATAATGCCAACATCTCCATTTTTTTTTCAATTCCTATGAAATCACCTGGGGATTAAGTTTTCCATTTCTCCCTTCCCTGATCAAGGTGAGAGATTATTCATGAGGTTCCATAGCCAACTGCGAAGTTTGTGGGGGCTTATGTTAGACACCTATTTCTGGAAAGAGAGATGGGTAGATGGCGGGGGAGAGAAAGAAAAAAAATTAGTTGTAAAATCATGACGCTATTTCCATGCTAGTTCTTAATTGCTAACCAATAATTAAACTGTTAAAACAAAGAAGAGACTTCCCTGCAAACCTCAAAGGATTCTTAGGGAGTCAACAGGGGCAGAAAGAAATTCCCAGCAGGTACGAGTGGGCAAAGCTTCCAGCAGGAGCCCTGCTCACTTTGATCTCAAGTGCTTCTCTCCTTCACCTTCCTGCCCTGATCAGGTTCAAGGGAAAAGTCACTCACTGGCTCAACTGAGAATGAGACTGTTACCCCTTGGTCTGGGGACTCTGCTAGGAGCTTGGGGTTTGGAGGTGAGTGAGTTCGAGAAGTTTCCTCTTTTCACGGAGCTTTCATAAAATAATGACAGATCATCAACTATGAAACAAATAAACAAACAGGACAATCTCAGGGCATGATAGGTGTTTGAAGGAAATTACTAGGGAAGATGATTACATGTTAGTGGTATTAACAACTGACTGAGAGCAATGGCTGATTTCCCTGTTTTCCATTCTCAGAATGCAGAGGGCTTTTTTTTTTCCCCCCCAAGGGAAAAAAATCTGAGTGTGTATAATCATTAGATTTTAGCATTTCAAAGCTGGCTCTTTAAATATTGTTTTTTCTCCCTCTACCGAACTGTAAACATGAAATCAGGGACAGGGCTGATTTTTACTTCCTTCTTCCACTCCTGCACATACTGGGAGCTCAGGAAATATTTGTTGGTTGGGTGGATAGATGGATGGATGGAGAAAGACCATGTTTGGTGGTGGTGTAAAGCCACTGGATACAAGCTGACTGGAGTCTTTTAAGGAAGCATCCAACTGTAGACGCAGTATGAAGCAGGACATAGGTTGCCTGAAGAGTCAGTCAGGAAGCTGTCTGTCGGTGTGTCATCAACGTCTCTAAGGTGTCTCACCACCAACCCATGCACAGAGGCCTGGAAGATAAATCTCAGAGGAGCACTTGGCTGGTAGTAAATCTGGAAAGATTTCGGTTGGAAGACCATGGAGGAGAACGGCTGACTTGAGTGCATTGGGAGGCCATCTTGAAGTTCACAGGAGAGACTGTAGGGGCATAAGGAGATGAGCTTAGGCTCAAGGGTTCTGAGATACTTGGACTTTGCTTGTGAAGGTGTCCTGGGTTCTTTCCTGGCAGGATTGATACCACTGCCACGTAACAAGCTTGGCTGATTCTTTTCATGCCTACCAACTTTGTTTAAACATTTAATCCAGATCTTTCCTAAAACACCAATGTTTTCTTTTTAAGCCATTTGGAAGTCTTGAGGCTGAGTGCTTTTTTGAACAATCAAGGATTTGAGAACACAACTGGCTTGAAAAGGTAATGAATTTCCTAACAGAGAAGAGATTCAGGCTGGACATGTCGAGGGTGTACAGACCAAACACTGGCAAAGAATTGAAAAAAAAACTTGCTCTGAAATGCCACTCAAATCTGATATTTTGTGGGCCTGGGACACAAAACAACCATTCTGTGAGCTGTCAAAGAATATCCTAGTACACACCCATGACGCATACTTGGGATCAGGATCGGGGAGTTTTGGGGGTCTTGGTTTTCGCATCTGAGAAAAGGGGTTGAAAAGTCCTATCTCTTTATGAGCGTTGTTATACAGGTTCCTAGGGGGTAATACTTAGGAAATACCAGGTTCCTAGTCAGCACTTCATAAATCTTGGTTGCATCTGAATGTGAGCGCTTTCAGTTCAGGGCACTGAAAGTTTAACATTTCTTAATAACATAAGCTACCCTGGGCCAAGGCAGTGATCGGTAGGACTCCAACGTTCCCACGCCTGATTCTGGAAGCAGTGAAAAATGTGTTGATTTTATCCCTTTGGTGAGTTCTACACCCACCTAACAAAACCGGGCCTACACATCTGGTCCCAATTTCTTGACTCTGGGGAAATACCAATGCTCTTTGAGAAGTTAATTTTTACCAGCTTCAATAAAAAGCAATTTCTCATCTATGGAAAGTGGATTGGACTGCGCATGCTCTACTGACTCGTCTCACTGCAAACACAGGCCACGTCCGGCGGAAGGCATCTGTCCACCCTGGTTCTTCTTCCTGTTCACCCTCATCTCTGATCTCTACAGTCTTCAGCCATGAGCCTCAGATCAAAGCTCTTCCCCCAGGAGGCTGTCTTGGTGGCTTCAGTGACTAAGTCCCTTGGTCATACACTGTTACTGTGTCAGGAATATGAATTCACATCTCCTTGCTGGCACAGGTGGCAGTGTGAGTGTGGTTTTGTGGCTTGACTGGAAGCACAAAGGTAAGAAGTTTGTCTGTGTCGGCTCCCCAAGTTCTCTGACACAGAGGCAGAGCAAACACCATGAGAATCCTTGCAGAAAGGAGAAAGGGTGTTAGCATGCTCTTGGCCCCAAAGAATAGAAAACCAGTAGAGAAGGCCAGTCGGACAGGTAGGCGGCTTCCTCACTGGGCAAAGCTTGGGAGGGAGCAGAGGTTGCAACAGGAGGGGCTTAGGAAGAAAGGTGCTTTGCAAACATGCTTCACTGTTTGGGGCTGCCAAGAGAGTTCCAGTGGGCTCTGAGGGAAGCCAGCCAACAATGATATCAGCCTCTCCAAACACAATGATCTGCTTTGCTGCAATCCCGATTTTTATTTGCATGGGTTTTAGAGAAAAGTTTTAGAAGATAAACTTTATGGCCAAAGATTATAAGGCGGGTTACAGCAAGGCTTGCTAAGCTTGGGGATTTAAAGAAAGGAGACAGTACTATCTTTCAGGGACCCAGTTAGTCTCTGGGGATGGGTGGAGCTGGAAAGGCTCTAGCTAGCTGCAAGATACTGTCTTGTATGGGACTTTCAAGCCCATCACTGTCTCAAAAGAGAAATGTCGGCAGCTTGCTGCTTTTGGGGAGGAGCTGGGCATGCCCGGGTCATCTGCGCTGTGGAGAGAAGGCTGGCCAGAGTCGCTCTGTTGAGCCTGTTAGGCAACAGTGGACTAAGTACAGACATGCTTCCTTCTAGCGCCAGGCTCAGGGGGCAGGGAGATGTCTGCCAGGGAGAAACAAGCCTTGCTAGCCCAAGCTTCTCCACTGGGCCGATTCCACTCGGACTTGGGGATGCTTCCGAAGCAGTTCCAAAACAAAAGGTAGACTAGATTTCATTTCCCACTGACCGCTCCCCCCCCCCCCCGCCCCAGTATATTCCCAACCTCTGTGTTTTGCAAAACATTTTGCTGTTTTAAACTAATAACTTGAAAGCCTTAGGCATTGAGGGAGAGCAGAGAGGGTAACTAAGGAGTGGGGGCAGAGGAGGGAAATCTCTGTTCCAGCATTGCTGGGTCTGCAGCTGTACTAAGGTGTGACCTGAGGCCGGAGGGTCTGGGTCTCTGTGTGCAAGTGTCCTTACATGTAAATAGGCACAATTTTCACACACCATATTGACTGTCACAATGCTGAGGCTATAACAACAAGATGAACTGGAAGAAAGCCCCTTGTGTGTGTGTGGGGGGGGGAGAGAGAGAGAGAGAGAGAGAAGGAGGAGGAGGAGGAGGGGGAGGAGGAGGAGGAGGAGGAGGAGGAGGAGGAGAAAGCTTCCCAGGAAAAATAAGCCCATTTTGTCACATAGGCTCAACTGAACAGTTCTTGACAAAACCAGCATGTAGTGCCTCCCAGCAGGCAGGTGGGTTTAGTGAAGTCTTTCATTCCATAGAGAGGTTTTCACAGGCTTGCATTACCAGCAGAGAACTAGCTTCCAGGTGTCACAGATGTGGCAAGCTACACCCCTTGATCAAGCGACGCTTCCTCTCTGGGTTGTGGCTCCTACGCCCGTTACACAGACGCTACCTTCGTGGAGTTGTGCAGCAGGGTGAACACGAAACATTCCCTCAAAAGGACAGAACAAGGGTCTTCCCTACAATTCTCCGATTCCTGGGGAAGATTCACTGGGCATGGATTTTAACAAGCGATGCTAGAGATAAGATAGGCTGAGAAGTACTAGGCTGCGTGTGGACCCCAACAGTGCTGGGGTAGCCAGGGAGACATGGATTCTACTGAGGTCTATTCCTTGCTGGGGGACTCGGGCTCCATACCACGTGGGCTCTCCTGGAGTCATGCTACAGCCCATGGAAGCAGGAGAAACAAGGCAGACTAGGGGTTCACATCCTGAACTACTGTTTCACTGCTCCGTGCCTCAGTTTACCCAGCTATATCGCAAGCTTTCAATAGGATGAAGCATGCAATTGCTTTGCATCTGGAATGGAGTAAGACCTTAAGTAATATAGTTATTATTTATATCAACAATATTATTACTAAATCCAAAGTACCCAGAGGTGCAGAGACCTCTGTTCTGGGCAATTTCCATTTTTCACATGGAGCTGCTCTGAAGCAAGAACATTGTGTCCTTCAATGCCTAACGCTCCAGAACGTGTGTGCGTGCGTGTGTATGTGTGTGTGTAAGAGTGGCGGAATGAGGTTCAAGTTTTGAAATTTAGAAGCCAGTTAGCAGCAGCAGGCGCTCTCGCGAGAGTTCACCGAGTTGATAAAGTTACTAAAACACCAAAGGCACACTCGTACGGGGGCGTAAGAGGGGGGGCAGAAAAAACAACACAAAACAACCCCGTGCGTCCGCCCAGTCCCCGCAGGCTCTGCGAGGCCTGAGAGAGCAGGGCGAGCCTGGCAGGTGAAGCACCCGCAGGCCCAGCTCCGGCGCGGTGCAGAGAAGCGTCCAGGCTGCACCCGGCTCAGCCGCCCCGCCTCCGCACAAGAGAAGCGCGGGCGGGAGGAGGAGCCCGGCGCCCTCGCACGCCATTGGTCTATCCGCGTAGCAACAGCCGCCGGCCGACCAATGGGAGCCGTGGAGCCTCCGGCCCGGCTCCAGGAACTTGGCTGCCAAAGAGCTATCTGTCCCAGCCAAGAAAACTTGCCCGGGGACGCTGCAAACTGCAGCGCGAACTTTTTTCTCTCTTTCCTTCCCGGGTCCCTTTCTCCCCTGCAACTTGTCTCCACTCTCGGCTGCTGAATATATTAGTGTACAAACTCTGGCCCTAAAGGAGGGTCTTGAAAGGCGTCCTTTCCCACCCAAGGGCGAAACCTCTGCGAGGTAACAGACGGGCTGGAAGCGCCAAATCAGACCTTGCACTCTCCCGCGGTCCCCAGTGAGAGCAGCGTCACCATTCGCAGATAGTGCTTTTGTTTGAACAGAACTGCGGGGTGTGTGCAGCTTGAACATCTCCGATGAACCGGGCTTTGTCGTAGGGACGTCACCTGCCTTCATGCGTGCAATCCGCCTTCATGCACGCAGTCCTCCCTGCAATTTGGGGAAATGGGTCGCCTAGTCTCCATTTCCTAGTACACGGCAAGTTGAAGTTAAAAATGGCGAGTGGCAGTATTTCCTCTGGTTCCCTGACTGCGTGGTCCCTCTGGATGCAGACCACGCCTGTCTGATCCCAAAGCCACCCAGAGTTCATGGTGCCAAGGGTCTCCAAGATCGTAGCTCTGGTGGACGCTTCCCGAGGTAATGGTGCGTGTTGGGAAAATCTGACCCAGACTCTGTTACCATCAGCACAGCCTGGCTTTGTGGGGATTTGACCCGCAAATAGGCACGGGGCCCTAGGCTTGGAAATTCTCACACTTGGCTTAAGGCTCTGCTAGTGGAGTTCTGAAATCCTTGATAAGTTTTGAAGGGGCCCGGTGTTTGCCTGTTGCATTGGGCCTGCAAATTATGTAGCTGGCCCTGTGAAGACAGCATATTTAAATGTCCCCAGAGGGATCTCACATTTTGAGAATTTAGGAGCTTTAGGAAACACTAGAGCTTTTAAGTCCACACACACACACGCATACACACCCTTAGACTTCTGTACACATCCTGCAGATACTTTTGTTACATTGAACCTGTAATTTGAGCCCTCTGTCCATTAAATGGGAGTGTGTATTTTTATGGTTGTGCTTATGCGTGTGCGTCCACGTGCGAGCCCCGGGAGGGAATAGGAGACTGGGGAATGACATGAAGGCACAGCCCTGATTTTTGAACCTATTCTTTTCCTTTGGAGACATCACAGGGGGTTTGGATGGGCCCTGCTTTTATGAGATGCCTGCTTGGGAGGTTTTGGAGCAGCGGTAAGCACCTATCTGAGGGTGAGGTTGGTGTTGTTCCAGGTGATCCAGGAGAGGAGAGGCCTTGAATGCACACTACCCAAGGCCTGGCAGAAAAGCCACCTATTCTTCTGTCTTTTTACCTTCCAACCCGAATCTTCTTTACTGGCACAGGGAGGCCTGTGGGTTTTGTTTATTTGTTTGTTTGTTTGTTTATGGTACTGGGAAATGAACTCAGAGGCATTCTACCTCCAAGCTACATTCCCAGACCAATTTTACTTCTTATTTGGAAACAGGATCTCACTAGGTTGCTGAGAGTCTCGCTAAATTGCTGAGGCTGTCTTTGAACCTGCGATCCTCCAGTCTCAGCCTCCCAAGTACTGGGATTACAAGCCTGCACCACCACCCTTGGCTATTGGTTTTTATTATCTAGGTTGTGCTGATTTTACTCTCTGGGTTAAGAGATGATTGGTGAGTCATCAATGGCGTAAAATTCTGAAATCAATGAGGAGAAGATCTGAAGGTTTTCCGGGCACTTAGGTTTGCCAACTGAGATGCAAATCACTCACCCACTGGGGGCGGGGACGTTGAAAGGGACTCAGCGATGGCTCATGACTTCGGAGGCCTGGATCTGGTATTTCAGGAAACGGAGTTATTGCAGGTTACAGAGCTGGGCGGTGGTGATATTTGGGTGGGAATCTACTTCGCACTTTCAATGCAGGGCTGGTCCTGCTCTTGCTTCCCTTTCTGTAGGATTAGAGCGGTGTCCTGGAGCATCACACAGTCAGTTCATGTGGGAAGAGGCTCTTGGTGGTGTGAACGTCCAGGTGGGTTCCTAGCGAAGGTCACCAACCTTCATGAGTGTTTGGTATGTTCCTTTGCTTTGCCTGCACCATCTCATTTAGTAGACTCTTCGGGACGAAATTGAGAGTATGCAAGTTCGTTATTTCCACTAAGCAATGGGGAGGTGAGGGAGACCCACCATGGGGTAACGTGCTAAAGTCTCCTCATTTGTAAATGGGTCAGCCAAGAGGTGAACTCGGTTCTTCTTAATCCCCTGAGTTGCAAAATTAAGCTATTCAGATCATCATGGCTCCACGGTGGCGCTTTCTGATGGCAACATAGACTATAAAGAAACATGTCTATACCTGCTAGACAGAAATTGACTGTTGTGGTCATTATTAACCAAACTTTGGGTCATTAATTACTCTCGGCTCAGTTTTGCCTCGATTTCCTTTGTGGGTTTGGTGGTGACCACGTGCCACTTCATTTGGAAATTGCGGATCGACTTAAAGTTTATTTGATGTCGACTAAAAATCTCAGTCTCGTCAAAAGATAAGTCCGATGATTTGCATGATGTTTAAGGGGAAAAATGTATGAGTGAGTGTCTTTTTTATTAAACCATCTGGTTCGAGGTGAAACTGATAATGATTAGGGATCTATCACAGTGACTAATGACTCCCCTGAGCTTCTGACTCCCTAGTGGAACCCAAAATGTATACTTACAGAAAGAACACCAAGCTTGGCACATTGACACATGCCTGTAATCCCAATGCTTGGGAGCTGAGACAGGAGGATCACAGGTTCAAAGCCAGTCTCAGCAACTTTGCAAGGCTCTCAGCAACTTTGGGAGACCCACTTTCCAAGTAAAAAATAAAATTGATCTGAGGATGTAGTTTGGAGATAGAATGCCCCTGAGTTCAATCTCCAAATGAGATCCATGCAACTAGGTACACATAGTTCAACACATAGTTCATAGGGTTCAGTCAATGGGTACCTAAATATGTAACTCAGAGAGATCAGCTTAGTTTCATTAGTTGTTTTTATGACTCGCTGGACATTCAAGTAGCCTGTTGCCTGGTTTATAGTCTGTGTCTGAGAGAGATAAAGGTACATGCTAGAAGCTCGAAACCTCTGCATGAAGAGGGAAGTTTGTTTTTACCTCAGGCCTTCTGCATAGTAGGCAAGCACTCTACCACGGAGCTCCTCCAGCCCTCATGGCTTTTTAATACACAGGAAAAATAATTTGATACTTGTGTTAATTTCTGGGGTTCCAGGGCAAACAAGCAGCCCAGTGTGTAAGCAAAGACAGTCTCTCTAGGGAGATTTGCAATGGGATCCCAGGTTCCTGAAGGACAGGACAATGCCAGGAGCCATCTTAAAATATGGAAGCTATTGCTGGAGACTGAGTACAAGTGAGCACAAGTCATTGGGAGCCCAAGACACGTGGATGCAATCCCCAAGGGCAGGATTTTCAGCATAGACATGCACCAGGTGCTTATACAAAAGACTGGGGCAGAGTAGGAAACCAGAGAGAGTCTCCCTCCGTGGTGCAGGTCTGCAATGAGGAGCAGCTGCCAGATGGGAAGGTAGGAAGCCCCATCTGAACCCTTTTCCCTTACTGAATAAAATCCTGTAGCTGCTTGGAGAGGGCCAGTATGCCCTGCGGTATTCTGGGCACAGACAGGTAAGGACCTATTAGTGCTGAGGGGAAGATACAAGATAAAATCTGTGTATGTCTAAGGGAAGGCAACGAGAGAGTTCTGAGACCCACATCCTATGCCACTTCTGATAGAGATCTCCCACTGCTTGGGCAGAGGTGTGAACTGCTCCCACACAAGACTGGTGTGCACAAGCAAAGTTGGGCTGCTGTGGGGAAGAGGGCCAAGATCACCAGAGGGCCTAATCTTGGGACCCAGGAACAGGGGATCTATCGCAGAAAAGAAGTGGAATTTGATGATTTTAAGGTTCTTTCATTGTTATAGATGTAGAGTTAAAATAGTACTTGTTGGTTGACTGCAATAAGTTTTTACAGTATGCTTTTTAAACCCTAGGGCAACAACTAAAAATAACTATCTATATATAGAAAAATATAGAGAGAGTCAATAATGAGAACAGTCTTTTCAACAAATGGTATTGGAATAATTGGAAATCCCTGTGTACAATAAGTGAACATCGGTCCATACTTTGCACTATCTACAAAAATTAACTGGAAATGGATCATAGACCTATATATGAAATTTCCACATACAACATTTATCAAGAAAAGATAAGGGAAAACCTTGGGTCAGGCAAAGATTCCTTAGATACAACACCATAAGCACAATCCATTTTTTAAAAATTGATAAATTGGACCCCATCAAAATTACACATTTCTGCCCTTCAGAAAATGAATGAGCCAGTTACAAGCTATGAGAAAATATTTGCAAATGACATAGCTGATGAAGGGTTAGGATAGAGAATCTATAAAGAGCCCTTAAAATTCTATAGTAAGAAAACAACCTAATAAAAAATGGGCAAAATATTTGAATAGATACTTCGCCAAGGAAGACATGGCAGTGATAAATAAGGCCATGAAAAGACGGTTAGCACCATTAGTCATCGGGTAAATTCAAGTCAAAATTACAATGAGACACCACTACTTACCTATTAGGAATTCTAAAATAACTTTTAATAATTAAATTGGCAATTCCGGGTGCTCAGAATGGGAGCAGTTACAACTCTCATCCATTGCTGGTGGGAATGCAACTGGTTCAGCCATTGTGGAAAGTAGTTTGGTGCCAGGCATAGTGGCCCACACTTGCAACCCAGTACTTGGAAGGCTGAGACAGGAGGATCACAGGTTCAAAGCTAGCCCCAGCAACTTAGTGGGATTCTCAACAACCTAGTGAGACCCTATTTCAAAATAAATAAATAAATAAATAAATAAATAAATAAATAGGGCTGAGGGTATAGCTCAGAGGTAGAATGCCCCTGGGTTCAATCCCTAATCCCACAAGAAAAAAAAAAAAAAAAGAAAGAAAAAGAGTACTTTGACACTTTCTTAAAGTTAAACATATACTTAAATATGACCCAGTAATTTCATCTTGTTGTACTTAACCAAAAGGATTGAAAATGTGCTTTCACACAAAAATCTCAATGCACATGTTTGCAGTACATTTATTTATAATTGCCAGAAAATGGAAAATACCCAAATGTCCCACTAATGAGTGGATAAACAAATTATGGTATATCCATAGAGTGAAATACAAGTTAGTAATAAAAAGAAACCTACCTTGGCTAGGCGAAACATCATGGACGATTTCAAATACATTATAGAAGTAGAGGAAGCCAGACACAGAAGTCAATGTACTGTATGGTTCTAATTATGGAACATTCTAGAAGAGAAAAAAAAATACAAGAACAATAAACAACAATGGTTACCAGAAACAGGGTAAAAAGAAATCACAAAAATGGTACAAGGAACTTTTTTTTTTTTTTTGATGTTAGATATATTCTTGTGTGTGTGTGTGTGTGTGTGTGTGTGTGTGTGTGTGTGTGTGTGTTACTGGAGATTGAACTTTGGGGCATTCTACCTCTGAGCTATACCCCCAGCCCTATTTTATTTTTAATTTTTAAACAGAGTCTCACTAGGTTGCTGAGAGTCTTGCTATGTTCTGAGGCTGGCCTTGAACCTGCGATCCTCCTATCTCAGCCTCCTAAGTACTGGAGTTATAGGCATGTGCCACCATATCTGGCTGGTGATGGAAATATTGTGCATCTTGAATATATTCGTAGCTATAGGACTGTCCACATTTGTCAAGATTCATAGTACTGAACACAGAATTGTCAACTTCATTATTTATAAATTATAGCTCAATCAGTGTGACTTGAAAAAAAAAAGACTTTTTGATTAGGAAAGAGGGATCGTGGAACAAACAAGGAAACGTATTATTTATTGGACGCCAGGGAGTCTCACTGCAATTGCTTATGAATTCATAAGCTCTGATGAAGATCCGTGTATACATAGTGCATACATAACAGATAATGTAGGATAAATGTCGTATCTCTCTATATTTTCTCTTTTTTAAAATAAAAAACTCAAATTCTTAGCTCTTGATATAGGGGGGGAGAATGGAGTGGAGGTGAAGGCATTAGCGTTTTGGCCAACTCGTTTACCACCATGTACGTGTCTGCAGAATCCCTGAGAGTTTTCCTTCAGGGCCAGTAGGCTCCATGGGCACGGTTTGAAGATTACAGGTCCCCGAAAGCCTCCAGTAGAAAATGAGCTTTTGTAACCCTAAGTGACATATGACAACTCTACCTATTACTTTCCTGATTCAGAAACTCAGAATACTCACTAGCACTGAAGCACTCAGAAAAGGACTTGAGAAGACATCTGGCTCGATGTCTTTCAACCTACTCTTCCCCTCGTACCTAAAATCTCTGATGTGGCCGGTTAACCTCTGGGAAGCACTGTTCATGTCTTGCTTTGTGGGATGGGCTAGACTAGCATTCTGGAATAGCTGCTGCAAACCCAAACCTGCTACTTTCTATTTTCTTATTCCACTTAAGATTGTGTTATGAGGTGGCTAGACCTCATTTTAGAAGAAGAAATTGAGACGTGGAGACATTGACTAGCTTGCCCAAGTCCTCACAGTTAGCAGCCAGTCTGTCTCCATCGTCTAAGCTTTAAGGCTGGAGAGAGACGTGGAAGATCTGATAGCTGGGACTCGGGAATTGTAGGGCAGGAACCTCGTGCAACACACAGCCCTCTTGTCTCTGAACCATCGAGTTGTGGTCGGCCATAGGCTGATCTCATTATCATAGAATTAGAACTCCCATTCCCTCTCCATGTCTTCTTGAGACCTCTTCTCTTGTCTGAATCGCACTATTCCAGTTTTTCTGTCTCCCTTGTTCCCAACCATACAGTACAATAAATATGGCCATCCCAAATCTTTATGTTTTTGTTTTTTTGTTTTTTTTTTTAATAAGCGACATCACCTGCAACCATTGACTCCCTTTTCAGTCTCCTGGGTGACGGTCTGGGCATGGTCAAACTTGATTTGGTGTCTGCCTCTGGCCCACCAAACTGTACCTCGTTTGACTAATCTTGTGAGAAATTGGCCTGTTTTTCAGAAACAGGGTTGCTCTGGCCCCTGGCCTGCAGAGGAGTACAGGTTGAACTTTCTAATCTGCAAGTCCAAAAGGCTCCAATACTCCAAACTTTTAGAGTGCTGACATTATACCTTGAGTGGAAAAGTTCACACCATGAAACTTTGTTCTGTGTGCAAAATTACTAAAAACACTGTCCATGAAAAATAAATTAATTTCATCTTTATACATGTGCCCATCCCCAAGATATTTCTTTATGCATAGGCAAATATTCCAAACTATGAGAAATTCCCCAATCTGGGAAACTTCCTGTCCTGATCTTTTTGGATGTGGGATATTCAACCTGTATTTCCCAAACTCTCCATGATAACAGGAATTACCTGGGACACATCCGAGGTCCTGAAGCACAACTGCTGAATCACAATCTCTAAGAGGGTATTCGACTTGGCTACCCACGGGCATCATCTAGGGAACTTTAAAACTACTGATGCCTGGATCCCCCCGCCACTGAGCTTCTGATGGAGTTGGTCTGGAAGACAGCTTGGTCATCAGGAGTTTTAAAAGCTCCCTAGTTAAAGCTAATGTGGAACCGGAGTTGAGATCCGCGGGAAGGAGTTGGACAGCTGTGTGTTTAGTAAGCATCCCAGGTGATTGTTAAAATCTAATGAGTTTGGAAAAACTCCTAAAACTTATGTACTTTGCAAAGATAAGGTAGCAAGCACCTTGACCAGGTATTTAAGAAAAGGGCAAGGGAGAGAAGCCAGCCCCAGCCCAGGGAGCTCCAGAAAATTAACTCACCTGGCATCATTTGCATGGTTTCTAGGAAATGAAGTTTTGAGTGGCGGTTTGAAGAGAGAAATCGCCACACGCTTGAAAATAGTATGCATTCTACCATTCCTTTATACTCTCGTTCCGTTATCTTCCCATTCCGTATTTCTTGGCCATCTCTTACACACTTTGGAAAACGTTAGCGTTAGTCAGGGGATAGGGACTCAGTGATGAATAAATAGTAATGAAGGCATATTGGGATTCTATAATGTTTAAGATGCCTTTGGCTTCCTTAAATGACTGAGAAAAGAATTCATTAAAATGAAACAGAGCTGGGCATGGTGAAGCATGCCTGTTATCCCAGTACTTGGAAGGCTGAGACAGGAGGATGGCAGGTTGGAGGACAGCTTCAGCAACTTAGGGAGATCCTCAGCAGCTTAAAGGGGTCATCAGCAACTTAGAGAAACCCTGTTTCAAAAAATTAAAAATGAATAAAAAAGGCTGGGAGTGCAGCCTGAAGATAGAATGTCCCTGGGTTTAATTCCCAATACCAAAAAAAAAAAAAAAAAAAGGAAAAGAAAAGTATTTTTTTGCATCTTTTCATTCTATCATACTTATTCTTTCTCGGAGAAAATCCACATTTAATGGCAGCAAAATCTTTTGAAATCCGGATTTAGAGACACTTAACTACCCCTTGTCAACAATGAGCCCCGTGTGATATTTTTAGCATCTCATCAGAACTTAAAAAAAATAACAAACAAACAAACAAGCAAGCAAAATCATCTCTATACAATGGGGCAATCTTTGCAAGGGAAAATTATAGGTTGCTGGCCACATTTTATGGATGGATTTCTAACCATTAATCATTGGCTGCAAGAATGGACGGGTTCCAGTCACCTCTGGGCCAGGAGCAGTTGAGTGGGTCTGGAAGGGGGGATTCCATCCTGAAACTGGGAAGGAGTGGGGACTCTTCTTTCCTCCTTCTCTCTTCTCCCCCATTCCCTGGAAGGTTTCGGATTCATACTCCAGTTCTACCAGCACTTCCGACGACCTCAGTGTGTCCAAGCACCCCCAACCCTTTCAGGTAGTGCTTTTATAGTGGGGGAAGCTGAAAAGTGAAGAGGACTTTCTCAAATCAAGCTTCCCTTGGCCAGATAATTCCAGAGCGCTTGGTTTTACTTCAGATGCGTGCGATTTAATTTTTTCCATTACCATCCTCCAAAACCAAACATTCACAATTTCACAGGCTGCCAAGCTACGTTTCATCAAGAGGCAAGTGTTTCAGGATCAGAGCTGCACAGCCTAGAAAGAGAGGAGGGAAAGAGAGCCGCCATTCTGGGGTGATCCAAGTCCCCCTGGTGTCTTGCAAGAGTTGCCTCTCTCTCAGCTCCTTGCTGCCCCCGGAGCCATGATTGTGCCCTGTATTTTTTAGCCGTGGACCCTGAATCTTGGAGGGTTTTAATCTCAGGGCTTGAGAGAGGCTTTGGATGGCAGGAGACAGGAAATTGAGCCGTAAGTTGTTTTTGCATTTATGACAGAATGGCGGGGCTTCCCTTCTTTGTATACAAGATTTTGTGTGGAGGAAAGCAAGACAAAACGCAGCCTCTTCTTGAGCTCTTAGACGTCTGCATCTGGAATGGCTTGACATGGGGCACCTACCAAACACATTGGCCACGGCAGAGCTCTGGCTTTCCTTTTATGACACAGAGGTCTTCTCGGAGCAGCGCCGACTGCTGTGTGTGTCAGGGCGTGATACACAGGTGTGAACCAGACCAGAGGGTCCAGGACACAGCTGGGTGCACAGGTCTACATGACACTTCATGTCTGTAGACATCCTGGGTGTTTCTGTAGTTCCCTGTTTACCAGAGTTTATACACTGTTTGGAGTATCCTATTTAGTAAGCATTCCCAGGGCCTTAAAGGATGCTCTGTCTTCAGGAAGAGGCTAAAAAAAAAAAAAAAATCTCATTCTTCAGATCCAGGGGAGGGTTTTCTGGAGGGAGTGTTGAACTGTCCACCATTTCTGCCGGAACCTTTGCTGGAGTTCTGCTGCCCACAGCCCAAATGTGCTGTCTAGGTTTAGTTCAGGAGCTATGCTTTATTGTGGATGTATAGACAGAAGTTTTAGAACCAAACAGGAGAATTAAAAAAAAAAAAGATTAGAAATTCTCTCATCTCTCACTAACCTTCATCTCCATTCCTGGAAAAATGATTCTTCTCACAGGTATTTCTTTATACTTTAAAAAAAGTTTTTATTGTTTTGTATTAGGAATTGAATCCAGGGGCATTCTACCTACACCCCCAACTCTTAATATTTTTTTTATTTTGAAACAAGTTCTCACCAAATTGCTGAGTGTCTCATTAAGTTGCTAAGGCTGGCCTCAAACCTACAATCCTCCTGTCTCAGCCTCCCAAATACTGGGATCACAGGTGTGTACCGCCATGCCTGGGCCCATAGTTGTTTCTTTAAAAGGAAACCATTTTATGCTTATGGAGGGAGGCCATGGATCATATACTTTTAAATTTCCACTAAACTGTGTTTTCCAAAGTTTTTGTTTTTTGTACTGGAGATTGAACCCAGAGTCATTCTGTCTCCAAGCTACACCCCCAGCCCAACTTTATATCTTATTTGTAAACAAGGTCTCACTAGGTTGCTGAGAGCCTTGCTAAGTTGCTGGGGCTAGCTTTGAACCTGCAATCCTCCTGTCTCGGTCTCCCAAGTACTGGGATTACAAACATGCACCACCACGCCTGACTCCCAAGCTCTTATCTTATTTATCGAAATGTATATTTATTTATTCACGTACATATATGAATCCATATATCCGTTTATATGAATGAATCCATATGTTTATAATATTCATGTATAATGTGAATGAATGAACTCAGCCGTGGGTTTTTCTCCATACCTGAAATTAAGTAAAGTAACAATAATTTGCAAAATAGCAGTCATCACAATGAGCTGAGTTTTAGCACCTGGTGGGTTTTGCAGATGTCTCAGTCTCCTCCCTCTCCTGTCTCCTTGTCTCTCCCTAGCCGGCTTCTCCACCTCCTCTGCACACCCTGACTCGAAGAACCAGTTTCCCTGCTTGCCTTTACACCAATGCCATGAACTTAAAACAAAACACATGGCCCAGGACAGGGCGCTGCCTTCAGTCTCCCCCTTTCCTTCTTCTGATACTTTCTTGTTGCTTTTGGATTCTGTCCTCCCAGCCCCAAGAGCACTCTTTCTAGGTATGGAGCAAATAAGAGTGATTTTTTTTTTTCTTTTCCCCCAACTCAGCAGAATCACGCTCGAGTGTGGGATGCACCAACTTAGTGGTGCAGGATTTGATTGGAAGCAGATGACAACCCCAGCCATCTGGTGAGCGCCTTCACCAAACAGCCAGTCCCTGTGGTTGCTTAAGAAAAACATTTATAGTCTTTGGGTCACAACTGCTTCTCCTTTGTTCTCCTAAATGCTGAATTGAAGCTTGCTTCCCTGCCCAAAAGGCAACTAGAGACAGAGCTACAGGCACGTGGAAGGGACCCCAGGTCTCTAACACTGTGATCTCAGATGTGAACAATAAACTTCTAGAACCTTCTAGAAGATATAGGCCCTTTTAGAAGGTTCTAGACTTAGGATCCCCTTCCTGCCTTTCAGAGACTATTCTCTTGTGCTGCCTCATAGTAGGATCATCTCCCTGTTCTTCTAGAAACTGTAAGTTTCCCAAAGGCAGACACCTGCTCTAAACACAGAATCTGGCACAGGGCAACTGCTTTATAAATATTTTTAATATTTTTAGGATGCTCCAAGACGTAAGTTAGTGTAGCATCTTTTCTCAGCCACTTTGACCCACTTAGAAATAAAATGAGATTGACTTTAAGAGAATATTGACTCTGGCAGCCATAGATTCAGTGAGTCCCTAACATGGCCCTAAGAGGTACCTAGTCTCTGAAAAGGACCCAGATCTGTTCTGGGGACTTCTACTACCAGAGGTCTTCTGAACTCATGGCTCTTCCTATTGGCCAAATGGAATCCAGGGTAGATTTGGACAGTACAGGGAGGAACATGCAGAAAACTGTTTTCTGGAACACTTTTTGTTTTTCTTTTTTTTGTACTGGGGATTGAACCCACTAGGGATTGAACCCAGGGGCATTCTATTTCCGAGATATACCACCAGCCCTTTTTATATTTTGTTTCGAAATAGGGTCTCCTGGGGTTGCTGAAGCTGATCTTGAACCTGCAATCTTCCTGTCTCAGTTTCCCAAGTACTGGGATTACAGGTGTAGACCACCACACCTGGCCTGAACACTCCTTTTAATGTATTTGCACCACCTAATTTGCAGGTAGGGTTAGCCATGGAATGGGCAGTTTATGTCAGCTAGGTTTTCCATAAGTTTTGCTTTTTTATTTATTTATTTTTTTATCTCTGTTCTGGAGAGCATCCTCAAACATTTCCAAACTCCAACTTTCAATTTGTTTATTTTATTCCCCCTAGAAGATGAATTAAGGAAACCTTGGTGGAGAACAATCATTTCTTTCTTCTCTTTGATGAGTTTTGTTGGTCAGTCCTCTAAGAGTCCACCATCAGCTGGGGCATGATGCTGCCCCAGTACTTGGGAGGCTGTAATCTCAGTACTTGGGAGGCTGAGACAGGAGGTTTGCAGGTTCGAGACCAGCCTCAGCAACCTAGCGAGACTCTCAGTAACCTAGGGAGCCTCTGTTTATGAAAAAATATATATATAAAACAAGCTGGGCTTTCAGCTCGGAGGTAGACTGCTCCTGGATTCAATTCCTGGTACTACACACACACACACACACACACACACATACACACACACACACACCACACGCACACATACCCTCCCACCACCACCACCACCACCACCACCACCATCATCACTGCTTATCTCCCTGGTTGGATTTTGGAGAATCATGACCATGGATCCTGCAGCTGAGCAGATTTACCTTGGGATGAAAAGAATCAACAAGCTTTCCAAGACTGGCTTGCAAACCCGCTCCACTCCTGCCTTGCTTGTGGAGTTATTATACTGACTTATTCTGGTTCTACCAAACTCCCTGTGGAGAGGAAAGAACACTGCCATTTTTCCCCTTCTCTCATAGGGCAGACTTTTTGAGACCACAGCAAGTGAAAGATGTTTTGAGCAATTTGCTGAGAGGAAAATAATAATAATAACAATGCAAATATTTAAGCTGTGAGCTAAAGAGAAGGAATACTGATGACAAAAGAAGATGCTAAAGACAACATTTCTGCTCAGAAACCCCCCAAAACAGGAGTCATTTCTTTTTTTTTTTTTTTTTTTTTGCATAATCTCAAGGGGATTTGGCTTGTAAATACTAACTGGTTTTAACTGGCCTTCTGAGTGGCCTTGCAACCAAAGACTGGAACTGGTCAAAGATTTTTATTTCACCCAACCACAGGGAGGAAAATGAAGGTACGGTCAGTAGGTGCTTAATCAGCAGGGAAGTCATGCCTTTTATTCTTTGTATACTGCAGTCAACAGAAAGTTATTGCTTAATTAACCCCTCTGAATGAATACCTGATAATTAATAAACCCATGAAGTATACCCTAAGGCTTTTGGTTGAAGAACACTCCTCTTCAAGTGGAAAAGAGGGGGGAAAAAGAAAAAAAAAAAAAAAAACATGCTGAACTAATGGGAAAAAATTCCGGTAGAAGGCGAAGCAATTAGGATTAGTGAATTCCATTTCATTTAAAGTTTCAAGATATAGAAGTCATTTATCTCACAAATTAATAATGGGAGTGACTTGCCTAATATAGAACAAGGCCTTATATTTTATTAGTGGAAATCTCAAACTGAATAATTTAATGATAGACAAGCTTCATATATATATACATATATATATATATATGCTTCCACTATATATATATATATATATATATATATATATATATATATATATATGTATATATATATGCTTTTTTGTTAGGCTTTTTAAAAAAATTGTCACTGCACTCAGATAGTTTTAGATTTATGTGTCTCTTCTAAATTAGTCCCCACTTCGGTTTGGAATGATACATTTAGTATTATGGCTCCATAGGAAAATCAATATATTTTAGTGTTTTCTTTCATGTTAAAGAGCTTCATCAGCTGGCTAATTGTGGCACCGTGAGAAGAAGGCAGAGCTGGTGAGGCGGTTCACGGTCCCCAGGTATTATTCAATTTGCTGTAGATTAGAAATGGGGACTATTGGGGGCCTGAGAAATGGGCCCTGGGGCCTCTGTGGGGTAGGGAAGACTGGGAGGTATTCACTTAAGGCTGGGAAATGAATCTTTCTCTCTAAATTGAGAAAGAATGAAAGATGCCCTGAAAGTGTCTGTAATAAAGATATCCTCACCAAGATCCACAGTGGTCCACGTTCTCATGGAGCCTCTGGGGTTTCACCTGGGGCCCGAGGCAGATAAAGAGTCCTGGAAAACATAGTACTTCCTGTCTCATCCGAAGAAGGGTCCATTCATTACTCAGCAGGTGCTTTCTGAGTCCTAACTACCTGTCGGGTATTTGATACTAGTCTTTGCCTTATCCTCAAACCAATGGGGAGCAACCAGAAGGGTCTTGACGTGATCCTTCAACCTCAGAATTCAGTCTTGCGTTCATTCCTGGGCTGTGGTGAGTTTCCCCAGCGGGGAAGGCCAGTGGTAACCAGCCCGAGGTAACGCACAGTCTGAGAGAGCCCGACACTTTAGAGACAAGCAAAATGGCGCCCAAGTTCACCAGCCACGATCTTGTGTAGAACTTAGCCTCGGGTTTCGTAGATGGCAAAATAAGACTATAAATCTTGTCTACATAGACTAGTTATTGTGCTATACCTAAAACTTATAACAGATGGTGAGCACTTAGGAGTACCCATAGCCTTTTTTTAACTTTCTAAAGCTTTGGAGTACTTGGATGGAGAGATTTCAATTTTTTCCCCTAGTACTGGAGACAAAACATAGGGCATTATACCTCCAAGATAAATCCCAAACCCATTTTATTTTATTTTTTGTTTTAAGACAGTGTTTTGCTAAGTTGCTGAGAATCTCACAAAGTTGCTGAGACTGGTCTAGAATCTGTGATCCTCCTGGCTCATCTCCCAAGTACTAGAATTACAGGCATGTGCCACCACACCAGGCCCAAACTTTTTTTTTTTTTTTTTTCAGTACTGGAGATTGAACCCAGAGGCATTCTACCCCTTAGCTCCACCGCCAGCAGTGTTTTATTCTTTATTTTGAAACTGAGTCTCACTAAGTTGCAGAGGGCCTCACTAAGTAGCTGAGGCTGGCCACAAACCAGGATCCTCCAGTCTTAGCCTCCCGAGTACTGGGATTACAAACATGTGCCACCATGCCCAGCTGGCCCAAACTTTTTAGTGATGGTAATAATGAAAGCTCCGCCACACCAATAGTACATACCATATCAGGCACCCACACAGATATTTCTAAAATAATTCCAACAACCTTAAGAAAGAACCATTATTTAGCCCATTTTAGAAGTGAAGAGGAAAAAAAACAATTTTATTATAACCCATTAACTAATGTTGTTATTACTAAAAATGAACATATTACTGAGTGTGGCTATTTGCCAGGCATTTGGGTTTTTTCCTGGTTTATTCCTCATTTATTCATTCAACAAATATTCACTGAATGCTAGGTGTTCGTAGTGGCCCAGTCAGCATTACATATTGGTAAACAGGAGAGACTTTACAGTCCTAGTCAAGAGAGAGTAAGTCTGGGAGGTAGATAATATCATTATCCTTAGTTTATTGCTAAGGAAAATGAAGTGCTGAGATGTGGCCAGGGAATGGTGAAGACTGGATTCCTACGTAGTTTTTTCATGTTTATCTATCATCTCATATTGCTTCTAAGAAAACTGGTCGGCCTCTGGATAATTGAGAGACAGGGGATGGGGTGACCCAAATGACCTGTTCTTTTCCAAGGATATGAAATGCTCGAGTGTAGACAATCAGTGCAACTACAAGTCATTGCTGCCCGTCAACTGGATGCAGTGTCCCAGCTGGGGGATCCAGGCTCTGAGCCAGAATCTCTTCTTTTTACCCTGAATAACCTCAAGACCTTGCTTGATCACTTAATTTTTCTGTGTTTCCCCTATCAGCTGAAAGGAGATAGCCACATTCAACTTAGAAGGAATCCTAAAGAATAAAGTGGAAAGCAGCTGAGATGTAGTTTATTTTTTTATATTCGGCAGTTACTCTACTTTGATACCTCTCTCTTTTTATTTTGCCCCATGACTATTGATGACAAATATATAAAGGAAAAATACTCATTGAAATGGATAGGGAAGCTGAAATAGACTCAGCATGACAGTTGAGGGTAGTTCAGATTGACTTAATTCATCTTTGCACATTTCTGTCAATAAAAACTAGTCCTCTATTGCTAAGCTTATAGTTGAAACATCTTAGAGGACATAGTTGACCACTGCTTAACCATGGAGACTTCCTACACAGAGAGTGTCTCTGATAATTGTACAAAGGAATGAAATGCACGTATTTAACCATACAGAGGTACTCAAAGATCAATTGTATTCAATAATCTAATGGAAATGTTTTTTATCCTTAAAATTCCTGCAAGAGTAGTTATCCTTCAAAGATTGAATTTGCCAAGCAGGAACAGATGAAGTCAATTGTGAATTGTTCAAATGCAGGTACCTGTTATAGAGACAGATCACAACCTTGGGGCCTGCTAATGTGGGAAGATAAATCCCTCCTCATAAAATGAATATTAGTAGCAATCTGCACCAATGCATTTAATTTCTCATATCCTTATAAATCTTCAGAGTGCTCATGAAGTACTGACTTCCTATTATCTCACTCAGATCAGAAGACCATTTCAGATCATCCTAAAAAATCCCTCTCTCTTTCTCAAACCTGCTTAGTTGCATTCTAGAGAACTGTATCATCAACATTAAACAGAACTAGTTAACAGGGGTCTTAAGAAAATGAAAGGTGCAATCAAGTCTAGACATCCCAAAATAAGTGGATGGGGGTGTATGCGTTTGGTCCAGTTATTTCGGCCACCTTCTTAATGGACAATTTGGATCGCTACACAGTCAATCCACTTAATTGCATCTGTGTTGGCCATTAAAACAAATTGAATGCGCTATGGCCAATTTGATCATGTCATAAAGAAATGGCCTATAGGGTCCATCGAGAAGCAGAATTTCAGCCATTATTCGATTATATCTGATCAATGGAGACAGCCAGTATGGGAAATCCAGGAGCCAAAGTAGATCACGTAGGAGCCCCCGGTCTACTTTGCTGACTACATTATTAGGATCAACTGTCAGTCGCAACGAAATTGGCCAGGTGGTTGACGAAGCATCACCTTCCTCTGTCCTGGGGAGAGAAAACTCAGTGCCTCATGACTTTGCCTAAAATATCCAGTCAGCAAACCAACAGGTCATCTTTTCCACTTTGAGTCCTGAGTAATTTGAGAAGGAGAGGAAAAAAAATTCAAAATCTCCACTGGCTTTGACCTCTAATGTTGGTATAAAAATAGAACTCCTGTTCCATCCATTGTGATAGTGCTGGGTAAAGGTAATTTAAGCGGGGCCTCTTTCTTCTTTCCCCCCATCTCATCTCCATATACTGTACCATTCCCTGGACCTCTGCTAATCTGAGAGGTCTCGGGATCTTCACCTGGGGCCTCCACTCCGACTGGAGTCACCTTGTTCCAAAGCTACCTTGTCTAAGTCCCTTTATTCTTCAGCATCATTGTGAAGTTGGACTGGGGCAATGACCCTTGGTGAGGACATGGTTAGATTATACTTCACATGTTTAAGTCAAGGAGAAATGGCTCTAGCCAGTATTTACTGAACATTTGATATATGGTGGCTGCTACCCTTGGTATTGAAAGTAGATTGTTTCATTTAACCCTCATCTGACCTTGAGGGGTAGGTTCTGGGATACCCACTTAGGATGAGGCCACTGGGTATGGAGCTTAAGAATGTGTGTTAGTATCAGTTCATGAGAGGGTGGGAGACCCAAGGTCAAAGAAACCTTGTTTAATAGGAAAATGGGAAGGGCATCTGCCTGTGCTGCAGGAGTGGGGGGTCCTCAGATGGGAAGGAGGCAGTTTAGAGGAGGATGTGTAATGAGGTGACAGCTGCCTGGGTTGACATTAGGGCTGGTGGACTAAGCCAGCCTGAGGCCTCGTGGAGCTGGAAGAGGAGAGCTCCCAGGGGATCGGCCCTTGAGCTAGACATCAAGTTTCAAAAAGAAAGGACATTAACCATTTTAAGGTTTTTTTCCCCAGAAAGTATCTTACAGCAAATAATTTGTGGAGGACAGTTTTAAGGATGAGGGCCACTCTAATATGCTGGTATTAACAAAAGACAGATCTGAAGATCAATAAAAGATGATAGACTACATGGTCATTCCAAAAGAGAATTAGAAAAAACTAGTGGTGCTTGGCAGAGATATACAGCAACTAATAAAGTGCTTTAATTCGGTGGGGCAGGTGAGGCTGGGCCTGTGGTTGGAGAATTGGATTTGGAAGCAATAGGGAGAAAGGGAGATGCAAGGGAGACTTGTCTCAGGTAGGAAGTTCTGTGGAGACATCAAGAGAAGGATGCTGGCTGCTTACGAGATTGAGTGGATCTAGAGAGATGGGAACGGGGAAGCTGAATCAAGGGAAGTAATTGGGATTCTGATTCAGATCCAAGGATGGAAAAATAAGAGCTTCTATCACCTCCTCTTCCTCCTCCTCCTCTTTCTCCTCCCCCTCCTCCTCCTCCTCCTCCTCCTCCTCCTCCTCCTCCTCTTCCTCTTCCACCATCATCACCACCACCATTACTACCACCATCATCAATCACTGTTACCATCATCACCACCATCACCACCACCATCATGACCACCATCACCATGACCACAATCACCACCACCACCATCACCACCACTATCACCATCACCACCATCATCCTGACCACACCCTAATACCCCCATCACCACCAGTACCCTCACTACCATCACCAGCAGCACCGCTATTACCCCTGTAGCCTTCACCACCATCACATTCAGCACCATCACTGCTGCTGTCACCACCATACAACAACAGAAACCCCAAGGACATCCAAATATTGTGCACTTTCTAGGGACCCAGTATACTGCTTCATGTGCATTTATTTAATTCCCACAGAAACCTTATACTTTCTTTGAAGTTAAGAAAAAGAAGACTTCAAGAGTTCTGTAAATTTGCTGAAGGAAACACAGCAAAAGTGTTGTGTTGTGCCTTTGATCATTAATTTCAGCTATCGCAGAGAATGCAAAGAAAAAAGAATAGGCAGAACTAAAGAACTAAACAAAACCCAAAACTTCACCATTACAAATGAGTTCCTAGGGTGTCTAATTGGTCTTTAGTTTCCATCCAGGAATCTTAACCAAATTTAACTGTCTATGCATCTTGCAGAATTTTTGCTTCCTAGATCTATTCTGCCTTTAGGAAAACCACTCCTTCTTCTTCCTGGACCAGCTCATTCAGCTCACAGGAGCCTGTATCTGGAGTCAGGAGGAATGAAGATACAGAGGAGAGGGGCTTTGTTTTGATTTGTTTTTCAATGTTACAGAGATTTAATTGACAAATTAGAACTGTATACATTTATGATGTACAATGTGATGTTTAGATATATATATAAATTCTGAGATGATTACCAAAACAAGCTAATTAGCATACCCATCACCTCATATGTTTATCTTTGTGTGTATATGATGAGAACATTTGAGGTCTACTCTTAGCAAATTGCAAGTGTACAATATTATTAACTATACTAGCCATACTACTAGTTATTCATTCTGCATAACTGAAAGCTTGTACTCTTTTACACCAACCCCACCTCCCAGCCCCTGACAAACTACTCTTCTGCTTCTATGAGTTCAGCTTTTTAAGACCCTATATGTAGGGAGGTCATGCATTATCTGCCTTTATGTGCATGACTTGTTTCATTTAGCATAATGTCCTCTAAGTTCATCCATGTTGCTGCAAATGACTGGATTTCCTTCTTCTTAAAGACTGAATTGAGTCAGGTGTGGTGGCACATCCATGTAACCCCAGTACTTGGGAAACTGAGATAGGAGGAAAACAAGTTCAAAGGCAGCCTCAACAACTTAGAAAGACCCTGTTTCAAAATATAAAAAAATAAAAAAGGGCTGGGGATGTACTCAATAGTAGAACATTCTGAGTTCAATCCCCAGTGTGTGTGTGTGTGTCTCTCTCTCTCTCTCTCTCTCTCACACACACACACACACAGACTGAATGGTATTCCAGTGTACATATGTGTAGACAAAGCATAGTCTTCTAATCCGTGAACATGGGCTATCTTTCCATTTATTAGTGTCTTCCTCAATTTCTTTGATTGGTGTTTTATAACGTCCAGTGTTCAGATCTATATCCTTTTTGATTAGACTTCTACCTAAGATTTTTATACTATTAAAAGGTTTCATTTTAAAATTTCTTTTTGGATAGTTCCATTGTTAGTGCATAGACTTGCAAGCTGGGTGTGGTGGCACGTGCCTGGAATTCCAATACTTAAGCTGAGACAGGAGGATTGCAAGTTCAAGGTCAACTTCAAAAATTTAATGAGAACCTCAGAAACTTAATATGACCCTGTTTAAAATTTTAAAAAATAAAGGGCTGAGGGGGTATAGTTCAGTGGTAGAATGCCCCTGGGTTCTACCCCTAGTACTGAAAAAAAAATTGCTAATTTTTTATGTTGATTTTGTATCTTGCAACTTCACTAAATTCATTTATTAGTTTTAGTAGTTTATTAATAAGGTTTTCTAAATTAAGTTTATTTTGTCTGCAAATAGAGACAATATTATTTATTCTTTTACTATTTTCATGTTTTTTAAATTTTTTTTTATCCTAAATGTTCTGGCTAGGACTTCTAGTATTATGTTGACTAGAAGTGTAAAGAGTAGCATCCTTGTCTTCTTCCTGATCTTAAAGGAAAAGTGTTTAGCTTTCTTCCTTGTGCATGACATTAGGTACGGATTTGTCATATGCACCCTTTTTTATGTTGAGGTACATTTCTTTTATACCTAGTATGATGTGAGTTTTATCACAAAAAGAGATGATCTTTTAATAGATACTATCTCCATGGATTCCTTGCTCCTCTCAGGGTACAGTTTAAGTCCTCAGTGAGGACTCTAATGAGTGAATTATATACAGCTTGACATACTAACCTGAATAATAGAAATTCTACAAACAAGATGGCTTCAGTAATCTGTCCATTGTCATTTCTCTTCCCTACTTAGGATCCATCAATTTTTATGTGTAGGAAGAGGGAGTCTCTTCATTATTTCTGGCTTCATGCTCGACTTCTATATTTGCAAACTCTGTCTTAGAGACATTGTGAAACATGAGAGCATTTGACAGAAATAGAAACTAATGAAAAGAATATTTAGTCCAGTATTTTAGAAGAGAAAATCGAGGCCCAAGAACTTGGCATGTGTATCCTTAAATAGAAGTGTGTTTTTCAACAAATTTATGCTAAGCAACTGATAGATGATTATAAGATTTATATCTCTCAATGTTTTGGGGTTGATCAGCCTTAAGATAGAAATTCTTGCAAAGAGGAGAGGGAATAAAGAAATGATCAACCCCTCCAGCAGGGAGTGGTTGCTGTTTTCCTATAATCACTGTTGAAAGAATAGCCAAAAATTTATAAATGGACCAATTGCAAAAGAACTATTCAATTTATAAGTAAAGATTTTGCAGATCTAACATCAAAAGTTATGCTGGTAAATTAAAAATCATATCATGTTTACTGATAGAGAGAGAGAGAGAGAGAGAGAGAGAGAGAGAGAGAGAGAGAGAGGGATCTGGTAATGCAACTTCCTATAGGAAACACATTGCGAGAATTTTTACCTCCTCCCCATATTTTCTGGGATCAAACTTTGAAAGATCAGCAATCTTCATTTCAAGCTGTTTTGGGAGCCCTTTTCAAGAGTAAGGATGTTGTTATGGCCTCAGTCAAATGTGCATGTTTGCGTATATGTGTTGTGTGTTTGGTAATAGAATTCCAGGAAGAATCTGTAATTCAGTAGGGTTCAGAAGGGCAGGATATTTTGAGACAGTTTCCTCCTTTTCCAAGCCAATACATGATCACACCATAGGTCTATTCTTTTACCACCCAGAAAACAAATAACATTAATCTTATAGTCTTTGCGAAAGGTAACATAGGAGGTAAAAAGATAGGGGTTAGAGAGACCTGTATTCCAAATATGTGCTTTATCACTTGCAAGCTAGTTGACCATGGACAAGTCCCTTAACTTCTTGGAATCTTAGTCTCGTCTGTAACATAGGGATGGTAGTGCTTGATGCTACTGCAACTAAATCAGATAAGGCACAAATGTTCAGACATAATGTAAAAGTCTAGTGCCTGGCATGAAATAGATAATAAAGTGACAAAATGGGCAATAATTATGCTGGAAAATGTGGAAATTCAAGTGATCCACTAACTGGTTTAAGTCTTAGAATCAGAAAGAAATCAGAATTTCAACATGCAAAAAAGAATAGAAGTAATTTGCAAAGCAAACATTAAGATTTTAAAGAACCCACTACTTTTCAAACAAAAATTTTAACTTTGAAGAGCCCCAAAGAATGTCTCAAATGAACAAAATGGTTCTTTAATCCTGAAACCCAGTAGGGAGGCCCCTCGACTAGGGTGAAGTTTATCCTTGTTCAAACTTTTCTTGCCAAATGAGATGATGGGGCATCTTCTCCAAATGGCTCATAGTAGTGTTAGAAGAGATCGCCTTTCTTAGCTAGCCACAGTGGCACATGCCTGTAACCACAGTACTTGGGGAGCTGAGACAGGAGGATCACAGTTTTGAGGCCAGCGTCAGCAACTTAAAGAGAGACCTTCAGTAACTTAGGGAGTCCCTGCATCAAATAAAAAATAGAAAGCGCTAGGGGTATAGCTTAGAGGTAGAATGCCCCTGGATTGGATCCCCAATACGGAAAAAAAAAAAAAAAAGAAAGAAAGAAAAAGAAAAAAAAAAAGGATGTCATCTCCCTTGACAGAAAGGAAAATAGATATATCAAGGCTTGGGAGCCCTGAATTTGGCTAACCGACAGTCAATCTGCAGCATTCAAACTGGTTAGACAAGTTCTAGGGAAATAAAGCAACCTATGGAAGTCTCTGCCCAGGGATGAGTCTAGACACAGCGGTTGGCTCTTTTGGCTCCTGCTCACTTTCCAGAGGAGCCATTTAGACCCGGCTCACGGCACCCTGTCTGTCTATCCTCTCTGTAACATCCTGCAGCAGATCACCGGAGCACTGGAGCCCTAGAAAACTACTCACCCCGCCATGGAAGGCCTTTCTGTAAAGGCTCTGGGATACCCCTTCTTGTCCACACATGGTTTGTACACAACTATCCCTTTCCCTCATTGTCCCGTAAGCTCCCCAATGTATGCATCAATGCCTGGGATCTTGACCTGGAGATGTTCCTTAATTGCCACCCCTTCCTGTCACCTGAATGAACCCCACACACCCATCATGCATTGCTTTCCACCTCCCTCTCCCTATTCTAACAAGATATCCACAGCCCCAGCCTGCTCTGAAGTTTGGCATCCACACACTTATTATCTCTTTTACAATTGATTCCATCCCCGCTCTTGGGTTCCTCGTCCATAAATCGGAGACAATGATGTCAATATCATTAGATTTTTATGAGAATTAAACCAAATAATTCTGAAGAGGGCTTGTCAGAGTCAATAGATGAGATTGCCTTTGGCTGTGGAGATGGTACCTAGAAAATGTCCAACAAATTATAACCAATAATAAGCACTTTAAAAATAATATCTTCTACTGCCATAATGATCATGCCCCGTAACTTGTATCATTGACAGCACATTTACATCTCTAGAGAACCAGGAATTCATTGTGCACATTTGTATTTCAAGCACACAGTAGGTGCTCTTGATATCAATTAATACTAGCATCTGGATTTGGGTAGTAGACCTTGTTTCCTGATCTTACAGATAGCATGCATCCAGCATCAACAGTGACAGTTAACATGGACCAAATGCTCGCTAGTTACAAACTCATCTAGTTACCATGAATGCTTTGGTTCGGGTACTATTTTACCATTAGTTGAGAGATAAGTAAACTCAGGCTCCAGGTCATATTGTGAGTTAATAGTGGTTTGAACCCACCCCAGAGTTCAAGTTCTTAATCGCAAACCCAGGTGCATGTCTGTAATCCCAATACTTGGGAGGCTGAGGTAGGAGGATCGTAGGCTTGAAGCCAGCCTCGGCAATTTAGCGAGGCTCTCAATAATTTAGTGAAATCCTCTTTCAAAATAAAATAAAATAGAAATAGAAATAAAATAGGACTGGGAGTGTAGCTCAGAGGTAGACTGCCCCTGGGTTCAATCCCCAGTACCACACACACACACACACACACACACACACACACACACGTTATTAATCAAAATGTTATCTTTCTACATCCATTGCATGGTGTATTAACCCTGGGATCCAACTAACATTTCAATTTCTTTTCCTGCCAGCCCTCTGCTTCCTTATTTCCTTTATTCCTGTTATGTGGAATCATTAGTGGCTTGGTGCACGTGATTCTCCTATTCATCTTTCAATAGGGTTGCTAGAAAAAAATTATACTCGCCCTGTGAGATCAGAGGTTCTGCTAAATAATGATTAATGTCTTCAGAGTAAGTTACATTGCAACTATTGCATGGGACATACTTCTACTGAAAAAAATCATATTTGCTATTCATGTGAAGTTAAATATAACCAGGCATCCTGTGTTTTTATCGGCTAAGACCTGGCAACCCTATACAGCTAGTTTTTTGCTCCAAGAGATCATTCTGCTTGGAATCTTTCAGGCTACCTTCATCAGGCATATCCTGCTCATCCTTCAAAGTCTAACCCAGAGGTCACCACCCTGGCGAAGACATTCCCAGTATATGGTACTGAAAATGCTAATTTCGAGTACCATATGCTAATTTTCAGCATCATATGCTAATTTCCAGTACCATATACCCATGACAGACTGAACCCTGAGCTCACCAAAGCAGGGACCACAGCTGCTGATCTCCGACTCCTCAGCCCTGGGTAGAAAGTATAGCACGGGGCTATTATTTGCTCCCTGAGTAATAAACTGAGCTATGCTATAAAGGATGACCCTAAATGCTACACTTCCCCCTTGCCTGTTTCCCCTTTGTCTTCAGAATTCTTTGCAGTATGCTCAAAATCTTGCCCAGGGTACTTCTCATTCTCACTTTGAGCAAAAAGTTATGCAGCCAATGTCAGCATCCAATTCATATTAACCCTCATTTCAGTGTCCTAGAGTTTCTGTAACAAATTCCCACAAACTACATGTATTAAAACAACAGGAATGTAGCTCGTACCCCAGAGGACGCAAGTCCAAAACCGAGGTGTCAGGAAGGCCCTGCTTTCTCTGCAAGCGCCAGAGGAGAGTCTGTTCCATACCCGGGTCTCAGTTTCTGGTGGCTCCTGACATTCCTTGGTTTCTTGGTTTGGAGAAGTATTGCTCCAATCTCTGCCTCCCTCATCACAAAGTGCCCACACCATGTGCTGTTATAACATCTTTCTGTGTACGTCTGTGCCTTCGCATGACTGGTGTGTCTCTGTGTGTGTGTGCTTCTTCTTCTTTCTGTAAGCTCACCTTATTCTGGTATGATCTTCTTTAAACTTGGATCTTAATTGCATCTGCAATTAACCACTATTTATTTCAAAACACTATTTATTCCAAACAAGGTCTTGTTCACAGGTACCGGGGGTTAAGACTTCACCAAACACCCCGAGGGACACAATTCAAGGCACAACAGCCCTGGGTAAACAACATCTCCATTCTGAGCCTTAGTCGCTGCATCTGTAAAGTGGGCATCATTTCCACTGTGGTTGGCTGGAGGTTGAATGAGATAATGCACTGCGTTTCTGCACTGAAAGGATTAGCCTATGACTTATCTGCCACTTCCTTTTGAATTTTCTCCCTGCTGTTCTCAGTACAAAATATGGACAGTTCAGTCCCAGCAGGTAGAATTTGGGGCCACAGAGTCCAATCCTGAGTACAGCATCCCATCCATTTTTGTATGACCTGCCTCCCCCCGGATGGGGACTTTTCTCTGTGGTTGGCTTCTCTGCTTAACTCTCTGTTCTCTATGTAGGACGCAAGGGCTGGACTTGGTCACCAACCGACTTTAATAATAAGTTTAGGGTGATCTGAGGACACCAGGCCAAGATGCATGTTTTTGGTTGGTTAACTCTGTCATGAGTGATTATTTTTTCAAAGTCAAAACAAATGAATGCATTTAAAAAAATTTTTAAAAAGTGCTTAAAACCTATAGGGAATCGAGTTTCCAAACTGTGTTCTTGTGGCTAACTTCTGAATCATAGTTTAGTAATTAAAAGAAGAAAACATTTGGCAATGAAGCATAAATTGTACCTTTGTAAAGGTCAAATACTAGTTGTGATTAACCAGACAAGTCACACTTTATCCTGATTAAAACAATACAGAGTTTTAAAGCTATTTATAGGATGCTACATACCCTGCTGTCCATGTATACACGCCCGACCCTCTTTCTTGCAGAAGTTCACAGTTGGAATCTGGCTCAAAGTGGAGTTTTATGTATTTATTATTATTTTTTCAATCTGCGAGATGATTTCCATATCCTGTGGTTTGGCAGCCCGTGCCTGAGCAAGACTGTAGCATTATCAGGGTGCCGACAGCTGCTCTCTTATAAACAAGCAGCGATGCATTGAGCTGGCAAGCCCATATGGTTTGGAAAATAAAATGAAATAAAATAAAAACATTTGTTATCATTTTGGGGGAGTTTCTGAACACGGCCAGCTTCAGCACAAACTTTCCTGCCCTGCATGGCTTTTTAAGAAAATAAATAATTATTCACGAGAACATTTTGTTTTCCTAGGAAGAGCGGAGTATGGTGCAGACCAGGAGGGAAGCCCTGGTTTCCAGCAGCTGTGGCTCATCTTGGGTTCGGGTCTCGTGACGGGTCTGATGCTGGCGAAGGCACGTGGATGCCGGATCAGAGGAGTCCCTGGAATCCTCGTCTGCTTATGGTCTCAGATGCCGCTGAGCCCCGGCCCACATTGAAGACCTTGGCTTCCCATCCCCTCCTCCTCAGCCACCTCCCCCCGTCCCTTAGACAGTACACAGGGCCGATATGGTGGCGCGACACTGAGAAAGTTAACATGGTCCCTTTCTCCTAGAAAGCAAAGCTCACGTTCATGTTTTGTATTAGCAGGTCCTATGTTTGCGTGTAGTAGTGATAATCACGCCAACAGGAAATAACCACGGCCGTTGGTGGTAGCTTTTATAAAGCACTGTCCTGTCACCGGGCACTGGGGATTATGGAGTTCCACTTGAGGGTGTCCAGTGTCAATCTCTATTCCCATTTTACTTCTTCAAGGACTATCCTCGGCCCTACCCATTCACTCTTCAGATTTCTCATGTATAGAGTGGTAACCAGGAGGTCTCTTCCAGGATTTTATCTCTGACTGGTGGTATAAATAGAAAACAGACACTTGGTAAGACATCTCTGCCCCTTCGCTCCTCCACCTCATACAAAAATGCCTAATAATAACCATATTATTTCTTTGAACTGATCTGAAATTCTGCTGGAGCTGGCTGTGGTGGCATTCGCCTGTAATCCCAGTACTTGGGAGGCTGAGACAGGAGGATCACAGGTTCCAGAACAGCCTCAGCAATGTAGTGAGCCTCTCAGTAACCTAGTGAGACCCTGTTTCAAAACGAACAAACAAAATTAAAAAGAGCTTATGGTGTAGCTTGGAGGTAGAATACCCCTGGATTCAGTCCCCATTATATCACACACACATGAAGGAAGGAATAAATTAATTCTGCTAGAAAGTTATACATGTCCAAATGTCCATATATCAGGGTTTTTTTTAATGGAAGCTGAATGGATATTTATACAATAAATGCAGATTTACAGTGGAAGGCATGAAAAGGTTCATGAGGGCAAGGACTTTGTCTTTTTCCCCCAGCACCCGGCAAAGAGCTGGCACATAATAAAGGTGCACTGAATAAGAGCTGAATGAATAAATACACAGTCTGGATTGTCTATAACAGTTTGGATGTGTTCTTATACGTTGTCTTTCTGGACAAAAATGAAGTCCTGATTGGTGGTGATCGCCAATGTCCCTGGTGTAAATACTCCCATTGCAGCCGATTTCACAGTGCCAACATGAAGCAACTGGATGCCAAGTGTGGAGGAAGGCTGCCTGATCCCCCCCCCCCCCCCCCCCCCCCCCCCCCCCCCCCC
>PVLC010002257.1:0-57184 GCA_004027655.1 Graphiurus murinus | reverse complement strand
GAAGAGAGAAGGGTACCAACCAGCCTGGTTGGTAGATGTGGTTGGAGGAACTGACAGGCCCAGAGGTTGATCATCAGTTGGCACCATTCTGCACAGAAAAATGTATCCTTTTTCTCTTCACTGTAGTGAGATCCCCTCCAGCTCCGCCCCCCCTTCCCCAGGTAGTTCTAAGTGGGCCATGCCAAGTTGCACCTTTGCAAGTCCTGCAATTACCTAGGCTTTACGAAGTCCCCAAGATTTTGTTTTCTTCCCAAGATTCATTTCCTACCAGTTAGATCTACTATTTCCCGCCCTCCCTGGCAGAATTGCAAGGAGTGGCATCAGCACATCTTTGTACAGTAGGCGAATATATTTGGAATGCTTATTTCCGAGAGCTGTTCAAGACGACTCACAATTTTACAGCACGCAGAAGGACTGACAATAAATCCAGGAGTGGCAAATGGAACCTCTGTTCTGTTTCCCTCTCGGTAAATAAATAACTGCAAAACCTGTGCTCCAATACCAGAGCGTCAAATCCGTGCGCCCTGTTGATTAACACTGAAGACGTCTTCGTGAAGACAATACATTTAGAAGAGTTCTCTGGCTCGCCCCAGAAGCTGACACTGAAGGTTTATTTTAATGTAGCACAAATCAGAGTGAACAACTTGAAAAGCGCTCAGTTTCTCCTGGAAGGCTGCCACTTGTTTCTGCTCCCAGGGAAATGGCTTCCAAGCTCTTTACCAAACCTGCAAGATAAACCAATTCAACCGAGGCTGCCTTGCCCACCTGGAGACAGGGTCTACCGGGGGCCCGAGAGGGCTTAGAGGATAGTGCAAGGTGCTACCAGAAATTCTGTTTTTGAGTGGTTTTCCATGTAACAGAGAGGTTTCTTAGCACGTGTGTTTCCTTTCACACACTGTATGCCAGTGTTGATGCTGGGGCATGCGTAGATGGAAATGTGGGGAGGGGTGTGTCCTATGGTGTTCACGTGGATTGGGGACCCATTTTCTAGACCAATGATGATTCCTCTTTGACAACACCAACAGCAAATTAATGCATCTTAACTATATTAAAAGAAAGACATTAGAAGGCTAAAGGAAAGGGGGAGAAAGGAAAGAAAGATGGATGCACTAGACATTCATCTTTGTAAACCTGAGTTTGCATACGTCATTCCCTTGTCCTAGAATGCAATTCCTCCCTTTCTGGATATGGCCAACTCCAACTTCCCCTGTGGACCTCAGTGTAAGTGTTACTTCCTTGGGGTAACCTTCTGGAAACCCCAAGACCAGGCCACCTGCCCCCATTGTGTATCAGATGAAACTCTCTCTTCTTTGTAGCACACATCGTGATTGTAATGATACCAGTTATATCCTCGTGTTTGTTATTATATCCTCATGATTGTCTGTTACCTGATTGTCTGCCCCGCAGATAGACGTTTGGAACTAGGAAGATCCTGAAAGCTTGGTGCCATCTCAGGCTCTGCACAGAGACCTCAAGGCAGCCTTTGCACTGCTGAACAAAGAGCAGATGGGTGTTTAGATACCTGGGTTGGAGTGTCTGAGCCTTCCTGGCTGAGAAGAATCTGATCCACATACACGTACCTCCAGCCAGCCTGTGAGATAGACAGAGAGGGGTTTAATCTGCCCATCTTTACAGCACCATTTCTTAGTTCTCAAGAGGAAGTATTGCTTCAGACATAGTGGTGAACACCTGTAATCTCAGGACCCTGGAGGCTGAGACAGGAGGATCACAGGCTTGAGACCAGCCTCAGCAATTTAGCGAGGCCCTCAGCAACTTAGTGAGATCCCGTTTCAAAATAAAAATTTAAAAAAAGGGCTGGGGGTGTAGCTTGAGGGTAGAACACCCCTGAGTCCAATCTCCAGTACCACCACCACTAAATAAAAAATTAAAAAAATAAATGAGGGGCATTGACTTTCCAAGAAGAGTCACCAACAGATCAGACAGAGGCAGCGCATGACCAGGACCTAGTGGCCCAATGCTGGGGTCTCTTGCACAAACCCCCACCAGTCTGTGGACTGGCCACTCTGCAGAGGGGAGAGGGGAGGACAGGGGTCTGGACAAAGGACAAAGGAAAGGCAGGAAGAAGGGCGATTGTGACAGAAGAGATTTTCTCCTGTCTTCTCCTTTCTTCTTGCATTAAGGACAAATGTTGCCTGAGAACGTGAGCCCCGATGAGAACATGATGAAGCATCACTTTTTCCAGGGCTGTGACCAGCGGCCGGGCAGCGGGAGAAGCTGTCCGTCCGAGTTAGCCCTTCAAGTCCCCTCGCACCTCCTGCTGCAGGGAAGCCCTGTCAATCAACCGTGGGCCTCCGCCAAGAGCAGTGTGCATTCACTCACTCATTCATTTGTTCTCCAGATAACCCGGGGGTGCAGCACGCTGCAGGCTTCCTGCTGGGATCGGTATGTGTGCACCTGGGTGAGGTTTATGGGGTGACCAGGACAGAGGTTCAGCCCCCAGGAGCTGGGGATGCAGTGTAGCCAACTCTACCGAGTGTGAATCCCAAGAAACCACTTAGACCAAGAAACCACTTAGACCAAGAGCCCTTGCAAGTGCCCACTAAAACAGATTCCCCGGCCCCTACCCCATGCGAGTGACTCTAAATCCTGTAAGAATCTGAATTTTAAAACTCCCAGGTCATTATTATGAATACTGAAGTTGGAGAACAACTGAGCTAATACTTCAGAGCCCGCACTTTGAAGTCAGTCCGACCTGGGTTCAAATCTCATTTCCACCACTGAAGACCAGTACAGATTTTCCCAAGTTGCATAATCAGTGTGAGCACTGGTTTCCTTATCTGTAGACTAGTTTTGACAATGCAGCCTTTACAGTATTGGGAAATGGACTAAATAAGAAAATGGACGAAAACCTTAGCACACCTGGCACAGAATTTATGACACATTACATTGCCATTTTCCTTCTCAGGACTGAGATGGTTGCCATGGTAGCTGGAGCCACAGGTTTCTCCCCCTGAATTGGGGCGGCTCGATTCTCTTTGACACAAGAGGCAAAAGCAAGACTTCGTAGGCTATCATTAGCAAGATGGGCTTGTTTTTCCTCTTCCATTTCTATCATTTCTCCATGAGGAAAAAGATCTTATTCCCACTCCCAGAAAGGGCCAACTCTCTCATACATTTGGACCCTCATCTATGCTATCTTTGGGGTCTAAAATGTGTTTTCTTTAATCCGGTGAACTCCTATTCATACTTCAAAATCCCACTAAAGTATTACATCTTTTGGTAGGCTGTCTCAGTTTTCTCCCTTTCTCTATTATCTCTTCTCCCTGTTTATCCTACTTGGGCACATCCCAAATAATGATTTTTTTAAAAAACGCAATGTCTCCTCCAACCAGTATGAGGCCTACCTTACTCATATCTATCAGGAGTCACAAAATTATGGAGTATAGCCAAATCCAGATGGGTATATGTAGTTATAAGTGAAGTTTTAATGGAACAGAGTCACCTCTGTTCGCTAATGCATTATTTGTGACGGTTTTTGCATTGTGGTGGCAGAGCTGAACAGTGATGACAAAGATCTTCTGACCCAGAAAGCCTGGAATTATACTCTCTGGACTTTTAAGAAAATGTTTGTGGACCCCTAACCTGTATCAACTGAGATGGTTGCCATGGTAGCTGGAGTCACAGGTTTCTCCTCCTCAATTTGGGGTGGTTCTATTCTTTTTTGATGCCAGAAGCGAAAGCATGGGGCCAAACATACAGTCTACTACATAGTAGATGCTCAATAAACGTTTAGCATACATGAGTCCACATAGCAGTGGACAGATTATGAATCAAAGGCTGGTGCTGGTAGTGCAGCTTGTCTTTCCTAAATGCAATCTCCTCTAGATCAGAGAAATTCCTGGCCACAGGGGCACGTGGCCACTTGTGGGTCAATCCATACAATGACAAGGGGCCGTTGGGAAGACTCAGCTACTTTTTCTCAATTTCTTTTCTCCATTTTGACTTCTATGTCAAGAAACAGTGGGTCTAGGATGCCCAAGAGAGCTTCCCCAGGCTGAGCCCACCCAGCTCTTGCTTGGGAAGATGGAGAGACACATTGTAGGGACCACTGTGCTGACTGCGACTCAACCTCACTTCACCTCACCAGGACTCTCGTCACCGGTTGTTCTAGTTCTTCTAAGAGAACTCATCCTAATGACTGAGAAGCACATCCGCAGGAGGTTGGGAGAGAGCATCAGAAAAGTCATTTTCCAGCTAAAAAGAAAATGAAAAAAAAAAAAATCCATTCCACAGACTGGGCAGTACGTGGCACTTGCAAGGAGAATCTTTGCAGAGCTGTCAGTGTTTAGGTAGATCCAGGGAGAACCATGATGCTGTCTCTTGCAGAAGCTCGGACACCTGGCCCCAAGCTCAGACTGAGGACTCGGAGCAGCAAGTTCATCCGTGATCGCCGGTCAGGTCTGGGTAAGGGCTGGACAGGAGAGGGGTGGGTTTCAGAGTGGGAATATTCCCGTTGAAACTTAGTCCCTACATTGGATCATTTATGGCACTGGAAAGTGGAGCCTTTGGGAGATAATTGGACTAAATTGGGTCATCAAGGAAGAGCGCTTGCCAGGGACTGGTGGCCTTAACAAAGAGCTGGCAGCAGTGCACTCTGTCTTGCCATGGGATGCCCGCTCCCTTGTCACGGGGCAGCCAGAGGCCTCCTCACCAGATGCCCAGTGCATACTAGCCCCTGCCTCCAGAGCCGTGCACTAAAGAGACCTCGATTCTTCAGAAATCACCTAATCCGGGGTCTGCCCTTCCAGGAGCAAAAAGTGGACTCTGTCAGTAGGGTAGGGGGGCCACGATTACATAGTCCTGAATGACTTGAGATGCACAGAGCACCAACGTCCCACTACAGAGCAAGACTCTTGGACCCGGCCACCATGAATTTCTTTAAATACCAGGGTTTCTCTGGGGAAGAGGAAGGCAAAGAGGGAGGGAAAGCTCACAGAGGAAGAAGCCGGTGTCCAGCAGGGTCGGGCAGGATTTGGAGCCAGCTTCCCTCTTCAGGTGACTAAGTCACTTCCTGGTGGAGATAGCTTGGTGGTGAGAAGGCAGCGAGCCACCGCAAGCTAGGATTGAGACAGGCCTTAGGAATGCTGTGGCCCTGGTTCTCCCTGGAGGCCATGGTGACCCAGACATGTAGACGAACCCACCCTGCACCTCAGCGACAGCCTCGGGCCTGCAGCCCAGACAGCCTGTCCCCTGCGTGGCCAATGTGTTTGCTTTTGTGTTATGGTGTGACTTGTGAGGGCTTTTAAGGGCTCATCTCAGATGAGGGAATGTTCTAGAAAAATTTAGATGTTTGTTCCAGGCCTATGAGGGAAGTAGGAAGAATAATTTGTTAGAGGTGGTGGTAGGGGGAGAGATAAGGGGGGTTGTGAGTAAAGGAAGTGGTTTATAGGTAAGAACAACATTGATTTAGTCAACTAAATGTTTATTTAAGATTTAGTGTTGGTCTTGGGCATTAGTGGCAAAAGGGCCCAAAGTATCATGGCATGGCGTACAGGTGACATCCTCTACACCTTTTCAGAGCACAGGTATCCTAGGGATGCGGACCTCCTTTAAGTACCGATGCTACCAAGGAACTGAGACATAGTCCATGGCATGACTGAACCTCAGTCTCCACTTCTTCAAAACAGGGTCAGCTTGGGAGTCTGAGACAGGAGGATGGCAGTTTTGAGGCCAGCCTCAGCACCTTAGTGAGATCTTGTTTCAAAATCAAAAAGGGCTGGGGAGGTAGGTCGGAGGTTGAATGCTCCTGGGTTCAATCACCAATATCAAACCAAACCAGAAACAGGGACACAAGCTCTGAAACCACGTGTGAGTTGTGAGGGTCCTCTAAGATCCTATGTAGGAACTCAGCCCAAGGCATGGCCCTAAGTGCTCCTCTCGTGTTAATGGCTTCAGTAGTTCTTTTCCTACCTGAGTGATTGGTCTCCCACTTACCCCTCTCCTTTGCCTCATCTGTGATTCCTGTGTGACTCTCACTTCAGGACCTCAAGATGGAGGAGGCTGAAAAGTGTCCCCCCCCAAATTCGTGTCCACCTGGAGACGCTGAACGTGACCTTGTTTGGAAGTAGCGGCTGTGCAGTTGTACTCGACTGGGATCTCAAGATGAGGTCCTACCGGATTAGGGTCATCTCTACCCCCAATGCAGCATCCTGGTAAAAGGAGGAGATCTGGAGACACAGGAGGTGATCAGGCCATGCGGAGATGGCAAGATGGCGGCAGGGATTAGATTAGTGATCCCAGAAGACAAAGAAGGCCAGCATCCCTAGAAGCTGGAAGTGGCTGGGACAGGTTCTCCCCTGGAGCCTGCGGAGAGGCATGGCCTGCTGACACTTTGATTTCATGTCTTGTTTAAAGGCACCAAGTTTGCAGTAATTCATTATGGCAGCCCTAGAGAGCCGGCACGCAAGTGGAGCCCTGACTGATCCCCCAGTGTCCCATCCAAACATCCCCTTGTGGATTCCACGCAGGGGGCGAGTCTCCAGTGTCTGCAGGCTTGTATGCCAAGGCCCCATGGGGTGTACGTAATGGGGAGATCGCCTATCCTTGAAAACACTGGCGGGCCCAGATGGCAGCAATGTTTTCTTAAAGGAAGGAAAAAGGAAACCCGAACTAGAAAGACAAGAGAAAAATGAAGCAACCGAGTGGCTTGCTGCTTCTACCTCTCCCTGAAGGTATGCCCAGTATTTCGCGGGTAACTCGGTGGCATTTCCTGGCAATGTTTTACAAGTTTGTTTTGGCAGTGAGCAGGCCTTTGCTCTTTTCTGTGGCTGCTGAGCCTCGGGGCTGATCTTCTTTCTCTTCTTTCCTGCTTCAACCCAAGCCCCAGCCCCATGGCCTGCTTTCTGTCCTTCTCCAGGGCCATCACCATCAGCTCTACATTTCCTGGTATCTCTTCCCTCCACTCCAGCTGTCCTTTTTTTATTTTTGTAACTAAGGATTAAACCTAGAGGCATTATACCTCCAAGCTATATCCCCAACTCTTTTAATTTTTTTTATTTTTTTATTTTGAAACAGGATCTTGCTCAGTTGCTGAGAGCCTTGTGATGTTGCTGAGGCTGGTCTCAAACCTTCGATCATCCTGTCTCAGCTTCCTGAGTACTGGGATTACAGGTGCGAGACACCACACCTGGCTTAACTGTCCTTTTTTTTCCCCTGGAAGAAAAATGAATTTTCATTGTCTAAAGAGTTTCAGTGCTGATCACGAGGAAGAACCAAAGTGTCCAGTTGTCCTAATAGCAATATTAATTGAATGCTCAGAACTTTCTGTCTGTGGTCCTCTCAAGCATCCACCAGACAAATGCTCCTGTTACTATTGGCTTTTCCATGTTTCCAAGGTCAAGATGGTGAGGCAGTAGGAGATTATGTAAATTGACCAAGATCATTCTGCCATTAGAAGAAGAGGGACTTAGTAACCCTTTCTCCACAGCCCAGTTCAGTGACCACACTCTGCTTAGGACTTTATTAAGGGCACATTAGATCTCCTACCAGGAGTTCTGAGTTACTTTCTGAGAGACCAAGCTTGACATTTCAAAGAAGTTCAGAACTTCTCTTTTATATTTTATTTATTTTTTAATTTTATGATTTCTGTTTGTGTGTCTGTGGTGGTACTAAGAGTTGAACTCAGGGGTATTCTACCTCTGATTTATACTCCCAACCCTATTTTTTAAAAATTTTAAAACAAAGTCTTGCTAAGTTGCTGAGGCTGACCTTGAATCTACAATCCTCCTGTCTTAGTCTCCCAAGTCCTGGGATTACAGGATTGGCATGTACCACTCCTCTCCCACAGCTAATCTCTTACTTTTGAGGGCCATTTAACTGAAATCTCGCAGCTTCTTCCCTGGAAATCTGATCATTCTGATTTCCATCAAATTGTCACCAAATTGGATTTATTCAGCAGGACTTCTGTTTAGAAGGCATTTCTGGGCACTTGCAGATGTCAGGAAATGTTTCCCTGAGCCTCTGCGGCAATGGAACTTATTTTCTTGGTTGGTGTTTTCAAGAACCATTCCAGGTACAGATGCTCTTTGAGATAAAAATAAAAATAAAAATAAAAAGTTCTCATGAATTAAGACTTGCAAGAAATTCTGGCACAGAGGTACCATGACTGCTGGACCCCAGAGCCTTTTGTTTGCTGATGTATTTTGGAGACTCCGAAGATGGGGCTGTACTACATCCATTATTTGATAACTGATCCCTCTTTGCATGAGAAGGTGTCGATTTGGGAAACCCTCTAGGGACACACTACCTTTGTTCCTCCTTGGGCATCAAGCATTTTCATTCCTGTAACTTGGAGAGGCACGTTCACTGCCCATTTCCCAGGAGTTCATTATTTTCGAAGCCTGATCTGTGTAAATATCAAATCACTTACGAGACATGGCAGGCCTTCCTGGTGACGGAATCTGTAGCGACTTTGCCTTGCCCATCATCACTCAAATGAGTCCTGAAGTGTGGGCCCTTAGCTGCTGGAAAATCGGAAACAGAGTCAAGCCTGGCCCTATCTTCAATTGTATGTGACAGCTCCGGCTCAGTTTCAGTGACGAGAAATGTGTTGAGCTAAAAATATTCCAAGCAGATGTAAATCTGGGAGATGTGACTGCAACACGCCCAGGACTGCTGTGCATCCTACTTGGAGTGCCTCTGGAGGCACAGTCGCTGCAATCCCAGGCAGCCGCTGCACCCTCTGAACACAACCTGTTTCTGGGATCCACATTTGACTCTCCTGAAGGTGGTTTGGTAGAGAACACCCCAGTGTCACCCAGGCCCCGGAGTGAGAGGGAATGGATTCGACAGCAACATAGGCATGAGGCCGGTTATGGTCAGCTATCAAATGTCCCCTGAAAAGCTCAGGTATTAATGTTCAGAGTTGATGTGATTAAGTCATGAGGGTTGTAACCTCATCAGTGTATAAATCCATTGTAATCCACTGTAATGGACTTACTGGGTGGTTACCTAGGCAGATGGGGTGTGGCTGGAGAAAGTGGGTCCCTGGGGGTGTGGCCTTAGGGACTATGCTTTTGTCTTTGAATCCCCTTGCTTGTTTGGCTCTCTTGCTCCCAGCCTCCATGAAATAAGCACAGAGCCTCGCTCTCTTCTTTTATCTGCCTCCTGTCGCTGTGCCCTGAGACCCGCAGACCCAGCCTGACATGGACTGAATCTGAAATCTCCAAAAAAACTGTGAGCAAATAAATCTCCATTCCTCTAAGTTGTGTATCAAAGCCCTTTAAAAAAGTACTTGTGAATGTCTCTCTTCCCTTCAGTTTTCCATTTCATTATCCAGAGCTGGATTCTATCTGGTGTTTTGAAGACACATTGCCTTCAAGATCCTGTGGGACAAATGCATCTCCATTTGGTTCATGAGAACTAGCAGCTCATGGGAAAGGGTACAATCTCCCTTCCATGCAAAACAATGGCATGCAAGACTCTCTTATGGGTTAGACTGACTTCTTCGAAGCTACATTCTTGTAAGAAGTCTCCTGGCTTATCTACAGGGGACCCAAACTAATAGCTATCTTTTATAGAGTGATGATAAAATTAATTGGTATGTTTCATTGACTACATCCTACATATTAGGCACTATAACTAGTTGCAGCTACTTTTATTTATTGTTCCTGTTGCCAAAGCCTCAGGATGCTTTATATTTAGCCAATATGGCACATCAGTGCATCAAGATGTATGTCTGTACTATGGAGGAGTCAACATGAGATTTTTGATCCTTTCTTGTTATCTTGGAATCTTCTAGAAATCTGAAAATATGTGTAAGATTTAACTTTGAAAAGCTGAGTTGTTCTGACTCTAGGTTTGTCTGAGAACTGTTGGTTGTGTGGTCAGCTTTCTAAGACAAAACTAGGAGCTTCCATGAACTTATAACCCTAATGGATGTGATAGTCATTTGGGGCATATGGAATTGGAATAACTGGCCCAGCCTGGACACTGGTCCTTTAAGGAGAGAACTAGGGTCAGTTTTGAGGAGATCCCGAGTAGAGGATCTAGTTATAGCCAATTGAAGTTAAGACTCTCAAAGAATCTACCAGGTTCCACATGGAAATTTCAGACATGGGAGTCAGGCATAGCCAAATCTGACTTCTGGATCTGTTATTTACAAGCCTGACTCCATTCCTATAAAATTCCATTGCATTATTTATTTTATTTTATTTTATTTTTTTTAGGTACTGGGGATTGAACCCAGGGGTATTCTACCTCTGAGCTACACTGCCAGCCCTTTTTATTTTTTGTTTTGAAGTAGAGTATTATTAGCTGAGAGTCGCCCAAAGTTATTGAGGCTGGCCTTGAACATGCCATCCTCCTATCTTAGCCTCTCATGTACTGGGATTACAGGCATGCACCAATGTACCTGGTCCATTGCATCATTTTTAGAATGGGTATGAATTGTGCCTAGACAGAAGAAGAGGTGTGAGGTCTGTTTCAATCAACATTTCCACTGCTGTGATCCAATAAGCCTGTCCACACACAACTTAGAGGAAAGAAGATTTCTGTGCTCAGTTTTGGAGATTTTGGGGTTCAGTCCATGTCCAGTGGGGCTGTGTAGCTCAGAGCATGGCTGCAGGAAGCAGAGAGAAGGAGGGAGCGAATTCTATGCTCTCACATCATGGAGGCCAGAAGCAAGAGAGAATGGAGGAAAAGAGACCACATATAATCCCCAAAGCCACAGCTCAGGAGCCCTCCTCAAGCAGCCAATATGATTGTCTGCTCCCCATTATGTCTCAGGGGACATTGTAAGTCCAAACCTTTACAACATCCCCAGGACACACTGCATACAAGTGGGTAGGACGCCATGGCTGGAACATCGATGGCAGCTTCCATTGCTATTGACCAGCTGGGAGAAAGATCTACCTATCCTCTATGTCCTGATTGAGCTCGTGGTCCTCTGACCTCTGAGTGCTAAAGGCGGTTCCAGAAAGAGTGGCGGCCTGGCAGGCTGAATCAGCCCAAGCCAGGACTCAGCCGCACCGCGTTCCCTGAGCCGGGCCTGACCTGTGAGTCACCGGCCTTTTCTATGTGGCGGCCACAGCAAATCACTTTTCCCATTATGACAACAGACACACTCCAGTGTGGTGATGGAAAGTAATTACGAACGTAAATGATCTGACCAGACATGGGTTCCACAGAGCTTTAACCCCTGGCTTTCTTTGCTGACAGTAATCACACACCATCCTGTGGCAGGCACCGAGAGGGATTATTACAGGGAGCTACATGGCCCATCTGCCCGCTGAGCCGCAGCCTGGGTGCTGCCTGGGGCATGACACACATGTCTCTATTTTGAGTTTTGGTGACACTGGGGGCATGTGAAAATGTCCTGCCTTATGTATGAGGTGTTCCAGATTGAGGGGCAAATGTCTTGCAGCCACCTTCTCCTTTTTCTAAGCTGAACCTGGAGGTTTCCAGCCTGACATGATATGGCCACAGTATTAGGGATTGCAACACCCATACCCTCCTTGATATGAAGCCATAGCTCAAAAGCCAGCATTTGGGGCGATGCAGTGAGATGCTGCTTATTCTATGGCTGCCTTCGCGATTGCTCTCTAGAGTGATGCAAACACCACCTCTGATTCTACCATTTCCGCCACTCACCACCCTCATTGTGCCAAGCACAGAACTGCCCATTTGCTCCTTTCCGCCCCATGGGGTTGTACTGATTACTCCCACTTCCTAGATAAATAGACTGAGGCTCAAAGGTCACACGGCTAATGCATGGTGACGACGTCACATGTGAACCTGGCTCCCAAGTCCAAGCTCAGCATTGCTCTGTGGCAGACTCCGTTAATTCATCCAAAGCCTCCAATTCATTGATTTCTGTGTGTGTGTGTGTGTGTGTGTGTGTGTGTGTCTTACTGGAGACTGAACATAGAGGCATTCGACCTATGAGCAACACCCTTAGCCCTTCTTATATTTTATTTTAAAACAGGGTCTCACTAGGTTGCTGAGAGTCTTGCTGCATTGCTGAGGCTGTACTGGAACCTATGACCCACCTGTCTCAGACTCCCAAGTACTAGGATCACAGGTGCACATCTATAATGCCCTGTTCATTGATATTTTAAAAGCAATACAAGAAGATGGTACTGATGATTGAAGAAGTGATCTTGGTAGCATGAGAGAATCTTAGTATTTATGGCCACTATTTTCTTTTTAAATGAGGAATAATATACTGACAGTAAAATGTGTGAAGAGTGCTGATTTCAAGTTCATGGCTTGATGAGAGAGGTTTCCCACATACGCATCCATGAGAGGAGGATAGAAAGCATTTACACTCCCCAGAAGGTTTTCCTGTGTGCCTTCTTGCTTTAATCTTCTTCCCTCACCCACTATTCAAACTTGTATCACTGATGATTAGTTTTGTCTTTGAATTTTATACACATTTATTCTTTTATATCTGGGTTTTTGCACTTTATTAAGAATCTATGAGATTCTTCTGACCAATTGGAATGGAGAACACTGTTGTACCAATAGTTTTCTCTTTTTAATTGCTATATAGTCTTTCACTACATGTATATACCATATCTATTCTTTTACTCAAATGAATAAACCATTGTAAGTATTCTCTTATATGTCCTTTTAGACATATGCCCCCATTTTTCAAGGATATATCTCCCTAGGAATAGAATTACTGAGTTATAGTAGGTATATGGTTCATTTTAACAGAAAATGCAAATAGATTTCCAAAGTACTTTTACCAGTTTATATTCTCATCAGCAATATGTAAGATTTCCTTTTGCATCCTCACCAGTGCCTGGTAATGTTCTGATAATTATTTCTGAACAAGCGCCTTGTGCTTCCTCCATTTTTTAAAATAAAGGCTGAATTGTGTGTATAAAGTGAATCACATACTAGTTAATGCTTTATTTTATTTTTCCTTTTTGTGAGAAATAACTTTTTAAAAAAGGTACAGTGTCATTTACAAGCCCATCCCTGAAGAATGATGAGGTAGGGGATGGAAAATAAAGAAAAATTTTTTTAAAAAAGGAGCCTGTAATCCCAATACTTAGGAGGCGGAGACAGGAGGATGGTAGGCTTGAAACCAGCCTCACTCTATTTCAAAATAAAAATTAAAAAAACTGGGGTGTATCTCAGGGGTAGAATGCCCCTGAGTTCAATACCCAGTAAAACACACACACACACACACACACACACACACACACTCCAAAAACAAAACAAACAAAAGCAAATCAGAACAAAAACCAACCAAACAACAACAAAAAACAAAAAAGAAAACAAACAAAAAAAAGACTTTCAAATCAGAATGAAACAGGGTGAACAGAATCATTTTGGAAAGCATACACCCAACATTTTAATTCATGCATGCATAATTCTGGGTTTATTACAGCCCTGAATCCTTTTTCATAAAGAGATAGGTTCAATGACTGACTCTTTGCCAGGTACTCAATGAAGGGCTGCATATGCCCAAACTTACCTGAGTCATCAGATGGTGAATGTTTTATTTAGGCTGAAACATTAACTATTCATTCATTCATTCATTCATTCATTCATTCATTCATTCACAACACCAACATTTATCAAGCATCTACTGTGGACCAGGCATTTTTCTGCCTTGGTTTACCACACCAGGTAAAAGCAGCACATAGGTGCTGTCTAGAAAGGCATAATTAAACCAACAAATATAATCTGCCTTGCTATGATAAATGATAAAAGAAGGTGATGTGTATCATTCATTCATTCATTCATTCATTCATTCACTAAGCACCAAATGAGTGATTCCATGCATACGCAGCGCTTACTGACTACTGGGGTAAGAAAGAGACATAGACATAGCTGCCCATCAAAGAAGGGAAGGGAGAGAGACATAAATGCCATGGTAAGAGGTACCTGCAGTGTGGCAGGAAGAGTTAGAAGAACTGAAGAGATCCTCATCAGCGTGGTGATGTACGCCTATAATCGGGAGGCTGAGACTGGAGGATTGCAGGTTCAAAACCAACCTCAGCAACCTAGCGAGGCTCACCACAACTTAGTGAGACCCCGTTTCCAAATAAAAAATAAAATAGGGCTGGTGGGGTGCAGTTTGGGAGTAGAATGACCCTGGGTTCAATTCCCATTACTACGAGAGAGGAGAGAGGAGAGAGGAGAGAAGGGAGAGGAGAGAGGAGAGACGCCCCCTTATCAGGAACAATTGGATCATGGTTCTGAAATCCTTCCCCGCAGTCTCAAAAGTTTGTCAAGACATAAATAAAGACTTGCAGACAAGTTATTGAGGAACTGAGTCATGTTAACCATGCTGATCAGTCCTGGAAATCTGGGCATTTTCATTCCAGTATCTGGGATCTTTGTACTTTTGAGTGTGTATGGACATTCAAATTGGGGCCACTGCAGTACCTCAGGTGTCTGGTGAAAATATTTGGGAAATATATTTTTACAATGGTGAGGGAGGTGGTGGGCGATGGTGACGGTGTAATTATCAGTTGCTCTGCACCAGGAAACCCTGCAATCATCCATCCTCATCCCATTGTAAAGGTGAGTAGACTGAGGTTCAAAGAATTACTTTGTGCAAAGTCATTTTATGGATAATACGTAGGAGAAGTGAAATTCAAGTTTGAGGGGGTCGGACATCAGAGCCCCAGGGGCTGAAGCCACCAGGTGACTTTACCTTCCTAAGAGACAGAGGGCTCATCTGCAATGGACACATCCATGATTCTCAGAAAAACCTTCACGTCCTGTGGGCCAATGCGATTATTTACCATGTTCTCCGCAGTACTTGAAAACTCAGGGGCTTAGTTCTGATTTAGGTAAGGCACAATGGCACATTTCATTTCTACTATCCTTTAAACCCCTCACATTCCAAAAGTATGAGGTTGTCTCTATTTTTTGTGATGTCAGGAGTTCCTTACTGGGCTGTGTCCACTCTGGGAGGGTTCCTTTGTCCTGGGAATCAAATGACTTAGTCTCTTTAGACAAGTTGGGCATGGAGCCCTGACTCTCACATGGTCACTGGGCACGTGAAGTTAGAATGGCAGGACACTGTCCAGTCCCTTCTCCAGGGTGGGTCATTTTGGACTCCAGGCACTGCAGTGTGACATAAAGAGTTAGAATAAGGAAATATTTTGCTGTGGAGTACCTGAAACCCTAGTATTAAATGTGCCTTTTCTTTTAAAGTAACCTCCATTCATATTCATATTCATATTCATATTCTTCTCTCTCTCTCTCCCCTCCCTCTTTCCCTTTCTCTCATTTCCCAGCTGATGGTGTATATAATTGTCTTCTTGTCATCTGGTATCTTTTGCAGAAGATGGGAATATCTGTCAAATACTGAACTTCATATTTTTTAGAAGCAATATGAGATTACTAAAAATAAACATTTGCTTAGAAATGCTATGAACTTTCAGATGCTAAAACATATTATCTTTTTTTTTACTACTATATATTTTCCATCAATGATAAATGGAGGTACCCGCCCCCCCCCCCAATTTCAGGATTAGCGATGGATTCTTTCTGAGGTTTTCTGAGTGTCTTGTGATCCAAGTTCTAATAAGCAATGTGCTCCTTGGAGAGAGTCCCTGTGTCAAAGGACAAGCTCTTTGATGACTCTCAGTCTTTCTAGTTCCTCGTCTTTGCGGCATGCTTCTGAGAGCTGGCTTCTGGTTGCTGCAACACTGAGAGACGAAATGCAAACCAAACAAATAATCCATTTCCAAGGTTTGCTTACAGAGAGAGGGATCTATTTATGAAACATATATTGTTCAGGTTCAGGGGAAAATCATGTAATCATTGCAAGGGAAAAGCATGAAAAGTGCTTTATTTTGCATAAAAATCCCCTTGCTCTATGATTTATGTGGCTGTGAGTTTCAGGCTGGGGGAGCACAGATCTTAGTATCCCTGCAAAAGAAGGTGGAATCAAAAATACAAAGAGCATCACTGGCCACAACAAAACAGCAGCATTTATTAACCTGGCATGGGGTAGGGCGGGGGGATTACGGAGATAATAGAAAGATAGGAATGTACTTTGCTAGTGGAAATTCTTAGAGAAGAGAGATTGACCCGCAGTGGCTGTGCATTACTACTGAGAGCAGGCAAATCATTTCCCGCAATTAATATTTGAGGACTCAGCTGGGTTCTGCTGAACTTATGTATGGTGTATGGGGTAACGATCATTGATTTAATTTACCAGTTATCTAGATGCTGCAAAGGAGCTGTCTTTTCCACACTCTGGCTGGGAATGCTTTATTGCAGGCAGCGTCTGTTTATGAAACACCCTCTGGTCATGCCTACGAGGAAGAAGAAGAATCTTCCAGAGTATCAGAGCTGGAAGGAAGCTAGCAAGTCTCAGTTCATATGTATTTTCAAAAATATTTTTATACTTGTATTGGTGTATTGTAATTGTACATCATAGTGAGATCCAAAGTGGTACATTCATACATGCACATTCCTTGGTATTTCCCTCTGTATCCTGCTCCCCCCACCCCATACTTGTGAGATTGTAGTGATACCTTCGTATATGGACATATCATTGTTTGAACTGTTTCCTTCTTTAAGCCTCATGTTTATTGTTTGTTTTCGTTTTTGTCCTAATACACCAATTTCTGTGTGCATGTATGTTACTATCACTCTGAACCTCATTATGATGAATCATTACAGTCCAGTCTAGACATCTTCCCAGGGCTTAAATTCTCACCACTATATCCTACAAAAGACATTGATAAGCCTCAGAGATGGGAAGAATAAGGACTTCTCAAAAAGCATTTTCTATTGTCAGAACATCCTGGTTATAATAGATCTCTCATGTTGAACCACAAAATCGGGCCTCGTCTAATTTCCACTTTTTCTCCTTCTTCTGCCCAAGGATCACACATTTCACTCAACTGCTCTGGATAGCAGCATGATTAGGTGCAGATGGTTTGGAAAGAGATTCGTCAGAATTTTTATTACAGCCCCATCCCTGATTGCATGCAGGGTTTTAGGCAAGTGACTTCCTCATTTGAAAAAGGAAGATATTAATCATGATCTGTATCAGTCTGGGTCAGCTTTGTTTTGCTTCAGTAACATATAGGTCCCAAATCTCAGTAGCTTCAAATGGCCTAGACTTCAATTTAATTCACAACTCGTGTTCACTGTAGTGTGGCTGGGGGTGCAGAGGTCCTAGGTGTCATGACTTCACTCGGCCACCAACTGATAGGGGCTCTCTACCTCCAGGAATATCTACCCAGAAATGTCACGCATCCTGCTCACCCACAATCCACTGGCTAGAGAAAGCTATCTGATTGTGAAGGGCCGTGTTTCCAGGATGTCCCTAGAAAGGGAAGAACCGAAAGTTTATTGAACACCAAGAGTCCACACTGCCTCACAAACGTGTTCCAAGACCCAGTGACTTACGACATGCCAGGTATGTTGCACTGAATTCCTGGTACCTGCCAAGTATGATTCCCCTGGGAGTTGCCGTACCCTGAAAGCACACTCTGGGCCACACAGTCTTCATCCCTTCTACTGTTTCTCCTGCTACAACATCTTAAGCCCCCTTTTTAAAAATTATTTCTAATCATCCTGGTTTGCCTCCTGCAGAAACTCCACCCAAATGTCCCTATTAATGCATAATCCATCAGAAAAAAACATGAGGCTAGAACAAAATAATCTCCTCCTTTTTCTTCTAGGTAATGAATCCTAAACAACAACAGCAAAAAATTACTCTTTTTTTTTTTGACACTCAGAGCTCACTGCTGGATTAATTCACTGTCAATTAAAGACTCTCGGTCTCTTCCCTTATCCTGTTCTGGCGCCATTAGGTCTTGAGTCACAGACAAGTTTCGCATTGTTCCCCATTAAATAGCATCTGGTTGATTGGGTTCTTCCTTCCCACCTGGTGACCGTGACTCCAGACCAAGGTCCTGCTCATCCAGCATTCAAACAAATGCCGCAGGATGGCAGACGTGTAAAAACATCTGTCCCAACTACCAATTCTGATAAGTGGCCAAGCCTTAAAACAATTGCCTTGCCATGTTGGAGGACATTCTTACTTTATTTTTTAAACAGCTTTATTGAGATATAATTGGTGTATGTATTTAAAGGGTTCAGTTTGGATGAGTTTGGGCATTTGTATATAGTCATGAACCCACAATGAAGATGATGAACTTCTCCATCACTCCCAAGACTTTGCTTATATCCCTTGGTAATCCTTCCTTCTTGCCTAGGAGATATCTATTTTTAAATATGCTTTTATTGGTTCACTGTAGTCTCACATCATAGTATAGTTCAGAGTTATAGGGACAAATGCGCACATAGCACTTGGTGAGCTTCCCCCCTGGCTCTCTCCCCACTCCCTCCCTTTCTTCATACATGATATTGAGCTCAGTATTGATAGTTTCACATATATATGCATAACAACAATGAAAGTGTTTCCTTCATTAATTTTCCCTCCCCTCCCACCACCCCCCTCCTCTATACCCTTTCCCTCTGCTCCACTGGGGTTTCTCCTCCATTATCTAAAGTCCCTCTTATATCCCGATTACTCTCTGGCTTCCTCATATGATAGAAAACATATGACCCTTCACTTTCTGTGACTGGCTAATCTCACTTAACATAATGTTCTCCAGGTCCATCCATTTTCCTGCAAATGATGTCGTTTTGTTCTTCTGTATTGCTGAGTAGAATTCATTGTGTGCCTATCCCATAATTTTGTAATCCATTCATTGGTTCATCTGTTAATGGACACCTAGTTTGTTCAGTGATTCAGCTATTGTGAATTGTGCTGCTATAAACATGGATATACATGTATCACTATAATATTCTGATTTTAATTCCTTTGGAAAGATACCCAAGAGTGGTATAGCTGGATCATATGGTGGATCCATTCCCAGTTTTCTGAGGAATCTCCACACTGCTCCCTAGGAAACATCTTTTGGTCACTCATTCTATTCTTTTGATAGCTATGGTACCTAGAACAGTGCTGAGAAACAAATGGGTAATTCATACTTATTTGTGGGAATACTGAACAGATTTCAAAACATCTGGAGGTTTTCCATGTCCATGAAGCAAGAAGGTTGTCCAAGTTTGGTCCTGGTACCACATATCTCATCCATCAGGTCACAGATGATTAGACAAGAGGAAGGCCCCTTATCCCAAGGTGGCTAAGCTATAGACACATCAGAGGCCTGTGAGTGACCTGGCATGGAGTTCTTCCCAGGTAAGACAACAGTGCATACCATACGTGAACCAATTCAATCCTGTTTGGGAAAAGAACTGATATAGTCAGAATCAGAATATGCAGAGGAGGTGGACACATATGTTATCATTTCAAAAGGCTTTCCTCCAAACTTGAATATATATATATATATATTCAGGATATTCAAATTCTTAGTGAGTGCTCACTACATATCAGACACTATGCTACACACTGACCATTTAGCAGTGGAAAAATCTGATGAGAATCTGGGAAAAACATCTATTAATGTAGCTGGAGAATAAGAAAATGCAAAGGAGGCTGCCTCAGCCAACATTCTCCTGATTTAATCCAAAACAACTGACCACACATTTTAGAGGAAGGAAGATTTATTTTCTCACAGTTTTGGGGGGATTTTAGATGCAGTCCATGTGAGGTTGGGGTCTGTGGATCTGAGTGCATGGTAGCTGGACACACAGAGAGAGAGAGAGAGAGAGAGAGAGAGAGAGAGAGAGAGAGCAGCAATTCTGCTCTCACATCACGGAGGCCAGAAACAAGAGAGAGAGAGAAATCAAGGGGATTCAAAGACAAAAGCACAATCCTTGAGGGTGTCACATCCCCAGGAACCCACATTCTCCAGTCATACTCCACCTGCCTAGGTTACTGCCCAGTAAATCCATTACAGTTTATAGTGATGAGATTACAACCCTCATGATTTAAATACATCAACTCTGAGCATGGACACATGAGCTCTTCAGGGCTCATTCTATAGCTAACCATACCAAGTAGACAGAGAAAGGGAGATAAAAAGACATAAACAATAAGGGGCAGGAAAGACCTGATTGTTTGGAGGACCACAGAGGAGGTGACATCCAGGTTGTCCTGCTGCACTTTTGATTTGCTTTGGTCTAGGTGAAGATAGTGTTGCCTTCTTTTCACGCTCATGCAGTGAAAGGAGCATGCATTCTAGCAATGTGTCTGGAAAGCCAGCTCTCATCAATTAATGACTAACTGTTATCCGGAGCACTAGGTGGTATCTTGAACACAGAGGACATGATCCTGAGATGAAGAGGCACTTCTGCATCTTTTGCATCAAGCAAGGTAATGGAGTTTGCCTACCATCAGAGAGGGACCAGCCTCACAGAAGGTCCGTATTCTTGGTGAGAGAGCAAAGGGAAAATGAATTGGAGAAATCCGAATTCTATTGACCCACTCTGCACAAGCCCTGCATTATTCAGCTTCAAGAACTAATGTATGATGCATGCTATTACCATCAAACTTCTGTTGCAAATAATTCATGCTTGGAACTTTTAAAAGATATATTATTAACATTATCGCCAGCAGAATTAGACTGGGTGAATTCTTGGAATTTGATGGACATGATCATTCTAGTGTTTGAGATTCTCTTTAAGTGTTTAAGTATTCAAGTCTCAGTAAAGAGAGACATAGTAAGGTAAAGAGGGACAGGGAGTCCAAACTAAAAAAAAAAAAAAGATTGCTGGGTTAATTGGATTAATTGTACAATAGTGATTGCTGCATTTTTCAACACAATTCAGACTCTATCAAGGATGAAAAGTGTTATTTGTTTAGTGATGTTTGGTTGTTGTTGTTTGCTTATTTGTTTAGTAACTTTATCAAGGTGTAATTTTTATATAGAATGATTAGTGTTAACATCACAGTAAAACTAGAAACTCGTCCCAAGAGCAAATGGGTCTTGGAGAGAGGCCCAAGATGCTGCTAAACATCCTACAATGAAGATCACAGCCCACACAGGATTAACCAACCCCAAGAATCAATTGTGCTGATGTGAGTGGTATCTTCTATCAGAATGAGACCTTGTCTCCTCCTCTGTAAGATGGGGAGAAGGTCTCCTTTCAAGCCCGTTTTGAGGATCATTGTCTGTGTCAAAAAAGCACCAGGACAACATGGGCTACACCAAGTACAGGGCAGGTGTTCTCAGGGGAGTGCACTTGCTTAGCCAGGCTTGAATCAGTTTTCAAAGAAATAGGCACAGAAATACCTTCTGGCCACCATACAATTGGTCTTGCAGTAAAACATATGCCATTGCCAATTAAACTAAGGCACCCCCAAAGAGGTGAGATAGTGTTGGTGTTTGCACAGTGTAGCATTTTGAAGCAAGGCAGCTTATTTGCACCCCACTCCATGGCCCAAAATTATTCCTTCTTTATCTTTGGTCTTGTGTCTTTACAATGATGGGGAAGAGGAGTCTCTCCCCATACCTCATCACAGCCCAGAGGTAACTCCCATGAGAATAGACTGAGTGTTTTATGAAGCAGGAGCTCTGGTCTGGTGGTATCTGAGTGATACTTCATCCTTCTTGGGACTCAACCCCCCCCCCCCCAAATCTGGGACAATGGCTACAAAATAAGTGTTATAGACAGCCTAGTATAGGAGGAAAAAAAAAAACCTATGCCCTGTAATTCTGATTAAACCCTGCTTCTTATCACATAACTTCTCCAAAGCAGATCTTTGGGGGCCTCTGGTACATATCCTACTTTCTACTTTCCTAAAAGAGGACCAGGGAGATTTCAGGATAGGCCATTTGAGCTATCCTTGACCAGTGGAAAGTTAGATCTCTATCCTTTGGGGATTGGCAACTTGGGGAGCTTGTGAGCTACTCAGTTAAGGATGGAGGGCGGGGAGAGTGGTGGGGAAGAAGAACTTACATAAGAAGCACATTGATCATATGCAGAAAGTATGTAGACAGGATGCTTATTTGAGTAACTTGGGGGCATTAAGGTTTTGGGTGAATGAAGGGCTGAATTTCCCCAACTACCACACGATGACATCAATGCATGTGGATTTGTTCTTGCATTCCCCCTCTTCCCTCCCTCTCCCCAGAGAACTCCTCTCCAAACCAGACTGGCTGGCCTGCCTCACCCAATAGCGACCAGCTGTTGGAAGGTGTCTGTTTTTTGATTCAGCAAATACCTGCAGGAAGCCCCCTATGCTAAACTCTGGAGTAAGTAGTCATTGGAGCTCATAGCTTCATAAGTATTATAATGCCTAACATGTGTACATTTGATTACCAAGTTCAGTTTAGTGTTCTTTGGCCTGTTATATCATTTGATTCTCACAACACCTCCACCAACCCAAGACAGGCAGGGTAGAGATGATTGTCTCCTTTTTGATGGACAAAGTAACTAAAACACATACAGAGAGAAGACAACTAAACTCACACTCCCCCAGTCTAGAGCTTTCAACTAGAGTTATCTCTTCACCTGCCTTATCTCTTACATTTCTTTCTTCTGAGGTAGCAAGAAGGTCCTAGGTCCATTCAACAAATCAACTTTTATCCACTCTTCTCTGTTGTAACAGAAGTTATATTAAATTACATTATTCAATATATAACTCTGTATCTTGTCACTGCCCCCATTTTAAGTAATATCACACAAAGTAAGGCAGAAATGGGTGCTAAGACCTTTTAATCTGATCTTTTCACTTTTTTTTTTTTTTTAATCCTGGGCATGAAAATATCTTCACTAAGACCTTACACTAATGAAAGTCTTCAGTACTTTTCATCTCAATTCATCCATCCTCTTAAATCTCTTAAGGGTCTTGTTTAAGGAAAAAAAAAGTGCTTTAAGATCAAATGAGCCTGATTTCTTTCTTTTCAACTTCACTGGAAAGCATCCTAAAAATGTTTTTGAATCACCACTTGAAATAGGAAGCAGTCCTATGGACAGAGAACACTCTGACAAAGCTGACACGGCTGGAAATCAGGAAAAAAAGCAACAACTTCTTAGGGGGCCTTCCTGGGAACTTGGGGCACATCCGTGTCATGCATGGTCAATTATATAAATTAGCCAAGATATTTCTGTTGAGTCACCACACGCTTCAAAAGACTTGCCAACCCTAGAACATCCTGTCCATGGAACCTAACTATTAATTTGATGAATCGGACGGGGTCTCTCGAAATGATGATGCTTAATTTCCTGTCGCTATTGTAAAGTGTAAGTTCATTAGAGCTCTCCACTCAGTGGTAAGCTTTCTCCCAGCAAAGGGGTGAGTGGCAGAGATGAATCAACCTTGTAAAGTGATCACAGGGATGCTAAGTACAGTACTGTACACACTGTGCACCAACTCTTGATAACCCACTAAGAAAAGATCACAATTACTGGGTGAATTCTCAGGAGATTCTTTTTCTCTAGGACTATGTCAAGTTTGTTCACTGGCAAGAATGGGGCTGACTTGCTTACTTCCAATACTTGGGTGGCTGAGACAAGAGGATTGTAGGTTTAAGGCCAGCCTCAGCAATGGAGCAAGACATCTTGGAAACTTAGCTAGACCCTGTTTCAAAATAAAAAATAAAAAAGAAAAGAAAAGGGCTCGGGTATAGTTTGGAGGTAGTTACTTAAAAGGGAAATCAAACTTGCACCTACTTCAAAGTGTTGGAGAAGAAAGCCTGGGGCAAGAGGTCTCTCTTACATGTGCTTTTTGGTAAAAGAATGTCTGTAGGCTGCTCTTAAACTGTGCCTGTGTGTCTTGATTCTACTCAAATGTCCTGAAAGAACTTCCCTGGGCAAAAACAACAACAACAACAACAAAAACTCTGTAGAAGAGCTCCTATGCAGCTTTCTTTCTTTCTTTTTTCTTTTCTTTTTGTACTGGTGCATTCTGTCTCCAAGATACACCTCCAGCTTTTCTTAATTTTTTCTTTTAGTTTTTTGACACAGAGTTTCACTGGGTTGCTGAGAGTTTCACTAAATGGCTAAAGCTGTCCTCTAACCTGTGATCCTTTTGTCTCAGTCTCCCAAGCACTGGGATTACTCCTGGATGGTTTGTATGCTATACATGAAAGCCAAGTGCAACTGTTCTACAGTCTATTAATAAAAAGTTCTCAAGCCTGATGTGATGGCATACTCCTGTAACCCAGTACTTGAGAGGCTGAGACAGGAGGATTGCAGGTCTGAAGACAGCCTTAGCAATTTAGCAAGACCCTGTTTCAAAATGAAAAAATAAATAACATAGGACTGGGGGTGTAGCTTCGAATGCCCTGGGTTCAATCCTCAGTAGCACAAGAGAAGGAGGAGGAGGAGGAGGAGGAGGAGAAGGAAAGGAAGGAGAAAGAGGAAGAGGAAGGGGAGGAGAAAGGGGAAGAGGAGGAGGAGGAGGAGGAGGGGAGAGGAAGAAAGAAGACTTTACTTTCAAGGTTGGGGAGGGATGTGCTGCATGGTGGTGCAGTGAGGAGGGTGCAGGAGGCTGCTGCTGGAGTAGAGAGGAGAATGTGAAGGCTTGAGCCCAACACTGAGCCGGTGCGGTGGAGAGGAGGAACTGGGTCCAGACCATGCCTCCATTGTAAAGTCATTCAGTTCATCCAGTTAACACCCACTTTTTAATCCAGATACGACTTGCCTTCTCATCTGTCACAGCCATGAGGACTAGACCTGCAGTGTTTGTCTTGTTCACCACTCAGATGCCAAATGCATTGGAGGCGCTCCACCAGTACTGGTTGAAGCAACACATGGAGCGAAGAGCTCACGGAATAGAAGCAAGTGATGAACAGGGCAAAGCTAAGTACCGCATGGTGTCACCAGCACACCAACAGAAGTGTAGCTAGGTATGGTGAGGGGAGGCAGGTCGTCTCTACACCCAGGGGCAATGAGGACTTCTCGAAGATGGCCAGGCTGGATGGGAGCCGTGAACCATTCACCCAGTGATGCCACATGTGGCCTGGAGTCTCCCCCTCATGGGCAGGTCGCCCCTGTTCATCTGGAGAGAATTACACCTTCTTCCTCCAGACAAGCAGCAGGGAAACTGCCCCCACCAAGGACGTCACACACGTCACACAACCTTCCCAGGGGAGGCCTTCCTGTAAGACATCCAGGCTGTCTCCCACTTTCAGATGTCAGGGAAAAGAGCTTGAGGCTTCATGGGCCAGCATGGGGCGGGGAGGTTGGAGAGGGCTGGGTGGGAGAGGGGAAGTAGAGGAAATGGAAACATATTTTCTGGCACCAGAAGCACCCCCTCATCTACCCACAGAGGTGACCTCTGCAAAAGCCCTGGGAGCAGTCTGAGAACCCAGCATTTCCTTTGTCAGGCAGCTAGGCCTTAAGAAGAAAAGATGTCTTCATGTGTACACGAGAGCCAGACATGCTGGACTTCAATCAGGAGCTCACAAAGTGCTAAAATTTGGAGGAACTTTTCTGGAAAATTGTTTACCTTTTTATTTTTTGTTTTTGCACCTTATCTTTTTTATTATTGGTGCATTGTAATTATACATCTTTGTTAGGTACAAGCTGGTAGAGGCATACATGCACACATCTCTCATTTAACCCTTCCCCAATTCCCACCCTATTTCCTCCTCCTCCCTCCTTCTCATGTTCAGTTTAGTGATTGACTTGGATATGTTTGTGAATGTACATCATGTGCATTAGGGTGTTTCCCTCCTCTTTCTCTTATCGTCTTCAGTTAAGTCACCTTCTTTGCTCATCTAAGGTTTCTCCTTCTTTATCTAGAGTCCCTCTTATGACCAAATTTGTTTACTTTTTAAAATAAAAGTATACTGAATGTTCTCAAAATATAATATGAATGAGAGAGGCGGTGTTTGAGGTAGGTTAGTGAGTAGAGGGATGCACACAGATAGACAGATGTGGACTCTTCTCCATATTTCAGATTTCAGCTCAGATAGTCTTTCTTTCTGGAAATCTTCCTCAAGTCCCCCACAGTTGGATCAGGTGACCAATTGAGAAGATCTGACACTTCTTCTATGAAATACATCATTCTAGCCTGCTTGCTTTCTGTATCTACCCTCCCCAACTAAAATATAACCCCCATGAGATAACATGACATGTGTTCATTCATTTGTCATAGACAAGCTAACCACAAGCCATTTCATGTGCTCTAAGGAAACCATGATGGCCGAGGCTGAAATTTCTGCCCTCAAAATACTTATACTGTAGATGCACCACATCTTAAGCCTAGCGCTTCCAATCAGCCCACTCCGTATCTGTTGAATGAATGAATCAAAGAGCAACAAAAGGAGGCTGGGAGCAATATTGTTATTTATTGCTCCACAAATACATTTTCTAAAATTGGACCACAGCCGCATTGAGAATAAGCCCATCCTGACTTTCAGAGTCCAGATAAATAATTCAATCTGTCTCTGCTCAGACGATTTATCAATGGGAGAAGAAGCTTTAGAAACATTTGCGTTGGGGAGATGGGGCTAGCCCTTTAAATAGAGGCGCTGGCAGACATAGGAGATTGCTTGGTTTAGCGCATTAAAGAGGCTGCAGTCACCGACTTTCCACGACTGCTGCTGGACTGATTGGAAGAAGGATGGACAGCCTGCATCTGTGCAGAAATCAGTTCAAAACACTGGCTCCTAGAGCTCATATGAATTGTGGCCTGCCCAGCACTCTTCTCACTTGTGAACAGACTCTGAATACATTTGGGACATCTATGCACCCAGTCCCGTGTCAGATACTGTTCACCCCAGATCCTCTCCAATGGAGCTCACCATTCTGGCCAGTCCTATGCCAGCAGCAGTCCTCTCAAGGTTCTGGGAAGGTATTTCTCTTCCTCATCAATGGAGAAGGCATGGCTATGCCAGGCCCCATGTCTTCCATGCCCTGTCTCCTCTCTTAAGGGAGGATGAGATGCAGCAGCTCATTGGAAGCCATAGGGTAAAGGCCAAGAGAGAGGCAGAGAGACAAGCCTCGCTGGCATTCACAGCTGGAGTCAGATCTCCCAACACAATGACATTTGGGGTCAGGTGGTTCTTTCTTGTGAAAAGCTGTCCTGTTCATTGTGGAATGTTTAGCAGCATCCTTGACTCTGCTCCATAAGGTGCCGGTAGCATTTAGCAATGATCAAAAAAGTGTTGGGAAAACTGGTTATCCATTTGTGGAAAAATGAAATTCAATCCCTACGTCTCACTCTGCACAAGAGTCAACTCAAGATGGAGCAAAGATTTGGAAATTGAACCAGAGACTTTGAAGTTACTAGAGGAGAGCATTTATCCAGCACTCCAATATATAGGCACAGATAGAAACTTCTTCAATAAGATCCTGAATGCTCAGGAAATTAAAGCAAGAATTGAAAAATGGGTGGCATTAAACTAAAAAGTTTCTTCTCATGAAAGGAAACAGTCAAGACAGCCTACAGAATGGAGGAGATCTCTGTCAACTATTCCTCTGATAGAAGACTAATATCTAGAATATACAAAGTTCTTAAAAGACTTAGCACTAAAAAAAATCAAATAACCCAATCAAGAAATGGGCAATTAAACTAAATAGACACGTCACAAAAGAAGATATACAAATGGCCAATAAATACATGAAAAAATGTTCAACATCATTAGCAATCAGGGAGATGCAAACCAAAACTGCACTGAGATTCCATCTAACCTCAGTCAGAATGGCAATCATCAAGAAGTCAAGCAACAATAAATGTTGACAAGGATGTAGGGAAATAGGAACTCTTCTATACTGTTGGAGGGTTGGCAAATTAGTACAACTGCTATGGAGATCAGTGTGGAGATTCCTCAGAAAATAGGAAATGGGCCGGGCGTGGTGCTTGTAATCCCAGCATTCCGGAGGCTGAGACCGGAGGATCTGGGTTCGCGGCCAGCCTCAGCTACCTAGTGAGGCACTCCGCAACTTAGTGAGACCCGGTTTCAAAATAAAGAATAAAAACTAGGGCTGGGGGTATAGCTCGGAGGTAGAATGCCCCTCAGTTCAATCCCTAGTACCGCAAAAAAAAAAGAAAATAGGAAATGGATCCACCATACAATCTAGCGATACCACTCCTGGGTATCTTCCCAAAGAAATTGAAATCAGAATATTATAGTAATATCTGCATATCTATGTTCATAGCAGCATGGTTCACAATAGCCAAATTATGGAACCAGCCTAGGTGTCCATCAACAGATGAATAGAATACAAAATTATGGGATAAACAGACAATGGAATTTTACTCAGCAATAAAGAAGAGTAAAATAATGTCATTTGCAGGAAAATGGATGGACCTAAAGAACGTTATGTTTAGTGAGATTATCCAGTCACAGAAAGTGAAGGATCATATGTTTTCTCTAATATATGGAAACTAGGGAGTAATCAGGATACCAGAGGGACTTCAGATAATGGAGGAGAAACTTCAGTGGAGCCAGGGAGGTGGTCTAGGGGAAGGGGCAGGAGGAAGAGGGAGGATCAATGAAGGAATCACTTCCATGGATGTTACGCACATATGTGAGAATACCAATGTCAATCTCAATATCCTGTGTGGGGCAAAGGAGGGAGAGAAGAGGGAGCCGGGGGGAAGCCCGCCAAGTGCTATGTACATACATGTCACTATCACTGTAAACCACATTTTGATGTGAGATTATAATTCACCAATAAAAGTATTTAAAAAAGTGCCTCTAAGTTGTGACAATCAAAAAAATGTATCCAGACATTGCCAAATGTCCCCTGGGGTGGGGACAGGAAGGATCAGCCATCATGGAGAAGCACTGCATTCCACTCATGCCAGAAGTCACCTACCACTGGATTCCATATAATACCAGAAGATTGAATCTTTATTGGCTTAAAATTCTGGAACTGGGTTTTCTGTCATTTATAGATGAAAGCATTCCTTATACATATGACATGCACATGGCTCTCATATGTGCAGTATCTAACTACGACCATGGCAGAGTGTTAGATAAATAGTGTGTTCCATCCAACTGCCTTCAGGCTCTCCCCTTCCCTTCAAAGGCTATGCCCAAGACCACCCCATCTCTACTCTGTACCTCCTTAGCACCTGTGAACTCCATGTATTCTATTTTTATCTATGAAAAATCTCACAATGGTGCCCGGCGCTCAATATGATTAGCTAGGAGAAAGCTTCATGTAGTTAGTGGCTAAGAATACTGAATCTGGAGTTCAGTCTCTTTTTTTTTTTTTTTTTTGGTACTGGGGATTGAACTCAGGGGCATTCTACCTCCGAGCTATACCCCCAGCCCTAGTTTTTATTCTTTATTTTGAAACAGGGTCTCACTAAGTTGCAGAGTGCCTCACTAGGTAGCTGAGGCTGGACACGAACCCGGATCCTCCAGTCTCAGCCTCCCAAATGCTGGGATTACAAGCGTGCGCCACCATGCCCGGCTTGGAGTTCAGTCTCTTAAGTTCAAATTCTAACTCTCAGAAGCTGAGGCAAGTGTTCTGGGAAAAGTGAGCCTATAAAATAGGATAAAAACAGTCTCTGCCTCCAACTTCATTAAAAGGGCTAAATATCACCAGGCGTGGTGGCCCACATTTGTAAAACCAGTACTTGGGAGGTTGAGACAGGAGGATTGAGGGTTCACGGCCAGCCTCAGCTACCTAGTGAGGCCCTTTGCAACTTAGTGAGACCCTATTTCCAAATAAAGAATAAGAAATTGGACTGGGAGTGTAGCTCGGAGGTGGAATGCCCTGAGTTAAATTCCCAGGACCACCACACACACACACCAAAAAAAAAAAAAAAAAAAAAAAAAAAAGGCTAAATATCTTTTATAAAGTGAGGGTGAGGAAAGTGAGGTGACAGAAAAATGGGACATTGTATAGTTGGTTTTCTCATCTAGTGTAAGTCCAGAGAGAGAAATTGGATTGAAGGCTGGGAAGCAGTGAACTTTGAGATACTCTGGGGCACTCTGCTTTCCTGGATGATTTCTCCATTTCCAGTGGAAAGGTATTGAAGTCATTGGAAGTGGCACATTAAATGTTGTGCTACAAACATCGGGCCACAGATCGATGCTTTGGGAGTTTTCTTTCTTTTTTTGTTTTTATTTACAAAACATTTTGGCTTTGTCACCCAGTGACCACACAGAAAAATTGGTAAATGCCTCCGAAGGTCAATAACCACATCCTTCAACCTGCAGTGAGAATACCCTTCTGAGGCGGGTGGCCATTCATTACATGCATAAAGGCATTCCCGGCGCGGAGACACACGGAGCCCATCCCTCATTTATTTATGCCTTATGCTGTGAGGAAGCTCTTCCGTCTATGGAACTCACATTTCTCATGGGTGTCCTGGAAGACCATGTTCTTTTGAACGGTTCTCTCAGAAAACAAATCACAGTCCGACAGAGTGTAGCACCTCAAAATCACATTTGGGATGTTAGATATACTTAGATCTTCAGGAAACAATTTGTTGTGCTCGTGAGCTTCATATTCTACTCTCAACCCAGTGTCTCCATCTTCATTACGGAGGACCCAGTACATACTCGTTCAAAATATGATACAGCCCCGCCATGAGGGATTCCTGCAGGGATAATAGGAACCATTGGTCATGTCACAAAGCAGCACAGTCTCTTAAGGGAAGCAGAGTGTTTTTTCTCGTCTTTCTCTTGCCCCGGCTACAGGAATCGGAGCAGAATCTGTAATAGCTGAAGTTTGTAATAATTACAAGTTGGGCTCTGCCGTCATTTTGGTATGGTGTGAGCGTTAAAAATGGGATTTCTTAATTTGAATTATTGATCAGCCCGTTCACTCAGCGGCCATTCTCCTCTTCAAATAAGCAGTAAATCTCAACTGACAAGGATTCACACTTTGAAAAATATCAACCAACTCTAGAGCTTCAAATAGAGTCATGGGCTTTTTCTCTTGAGCTGAGAGAGCTGTCTGCCTAAGACATTCTTCACAGAGTATAGATAAAAACTGGCATCATCAGACATCAAGATAGGAATGGACGATTCTAAGGCAGTAAATAGCTTTGCTGTGGTAGTCTCCAAGGACAGTGCTTCACAAACTTTAATGTACACATTAATCACCTGATGATCTTGTTAAAATGCAGATTTGCATATAGTAGTTCTGAGGAGGGGCCTGAGAATCTGCATTCCTAGCAATAGTCAGGTGATATTGATGTCACTGGTCATGATGTACCCTTCAGTAAAGTTCTAGAACAGAGCATGACTTTGTCATGGGCCATATCACTTATACCCAAATCCTACACACATTCTGTCCCCTGAGTGGCAGATCAGGACAACTGCATCCTGTGCCAGAATGTTCTGATGTAGCTTGAGCCAGTGACAAGGTTGTCTCAGGGTACTTGGCAGTAGCAACTTAGTCAACTGTTCCAAGGCCACAAATAAAGAATGACCTCTGCAAAGTGAGACCTCAAAGCAGATGTACAGAGGCTCAAGGAATAAACGACACAATAATAGCAGAGGAGAAATGATCTAACCAAACTCAGGAATGTTGTCACAGATTGCATCTGGAATGCCCCCCAAAAGTTCCTGTGTTAAAGACAGTCCTCACTGCAATGACATTCACAGGTGTAGCTTTGGGGAAGTGACTGAATCATGAGAAATCAGATCTCATCAGTGGATTAACCATTGATGGATCCTAATGGCACGGACTCTTGGGAGGTGGTAGAAACTATAGGAGGTGGGGTCTGGGTGGAGGAAGTAGGTCACCGGGGAGGGAGCATGAAAAGGGTATTTCCTGTTCTCAGCCCCTTCTGCTCCTCCCCTCCCTTTTCCTCCCTCCCCTCCCTTCCCCTCCCCTCCCTTCCCCTCCCCTCCCCTTCTCTTCTCCTCTCTTCTCTCTCTCTCTCTCTTTCTTTCTTTCTCTTCTTCTTCTTCTTCTTCTTCTTCTTCTTCTATTCTCTCTCTCTCTCTCTATCTCTATCTCTATCTCTATCTTTCCCCTTCAGGTGAGCAGCTTTATTCCACCACATGCTTCTCCCTAACAGCACTGGAGCCAGACATCCAAGCACTGAAACCTCTGAAAGTGTGAGCCAAATAAACCGCTCCTCCTTTAAGTTGTTATTTTCAAGTATTTTGTCACAGTGACAGAAAGTGGACAAGCAAAAAAGATAAGGTAAAGGAAAATATAATCCTCATAGAAATCAACACTTTGGGATGTCATTGTGGAAGCCACTAAAAGGAGAATTAAAGACATAATTAAGCACATGAAGGTTGAATTGAGATAAGTGATTCAAATTAAATAACAAATTAAAAGACAAGAGTTTAAAAGCATTCAAGATAAAATGATATCAATGGAATAAAGTAAAAAAAGGCAGATTCAATGCAATTGGTATATGTTTAGTATATGTTTAACTGACATATCTAAGCAACTAAAGTAATGAAAAGATTAAATAAAATATATATTCAATGATATAATTCAAGAATATTTACCTAAAGTAAAATAACATATTGATACATAGTTTTAAAGAGTTAAGAAAGATCAGAGGTAAAATAATAGCTCTGGAAAACAAAGGAGATTAAACATAACACAATTGTTATGTCTAAAACAAGGACTCAAAAACATAAATAGAAAAAATATTCAAAGGTCTAATTTAAGAGAAAACATAATGTGACCCAGAAAAAACTGTTGAAAAGTAATCAGTATTGGGGCAATTTGCATACACTTGCCTGGGTCTGAAATTGTGAAGAAAAAGTGAGAATCTCATGACAATTCTGTGATCTACCAAGAGGAGAAAGAAAATCAGACTGGTTTCAGACTTCATGTCAGTGATAATTCAATACCAGAAGACAGTGGAACAATGCATAAAACACCCTTAGGGAAAGAAAATGTGACACCTAACATTATAACCAGTTCACATTATCATTCAAATATGAACCCAATGGATGGATAGTTTCTATCGTACAAGAACTCAAGAAATGTAGTTCTCCATCAGGTTTGAAAGTATTTCTTCATTTGGACATTTAGACAAGGATGATCTGGTGTGTGTGTGTGTGTGTGTGTGTGTGTGTGTGTGTGTGTGTGTGTGTATTTTTATTATATATATATATATATATATATATATATATATATATATATATATATATGACTATTCCTACCACAATGAAATACAGCCTCCCATAGAACTGGCTCTCTTGGTCAAAATGAGCAAGAACCAAAGTTTATAGATATGGCTGCTACTGCTACTGTGGTCAAAGATATCTTGTGTTAGCCATAGGGGAGGTTTCGCTGCCTCCCTTTCATGGAGCTGACTTAGTTGAGGGAGTCAGTTACTTGCTCATCACCAAGTCTCTTCTTCCTGCTGCTGAGATTGACAGTTGGCTGTAGCTGGCTTTTGAACACAAGACTATGTTCAAGACCCAGCATCCATATCCTTTCCACTGGTCCTGATCAAATCCTGATCAAAATCCCTTCATCTCACTCCACACTGGGCAAGCTGGGCATCCTGTGTCCTGACCGTGTTCATGAATATTCAGCAAGTACTTTGCTAAGCATAGAGGATGATGGAAAGAGAGATACCATCTTTGAATCATAAAGCTTTAGGGGGGGGGAGAGAGAGAGAGATGCTAATCAAGTTTCTGCATCCTTATTTAATTAACCAACACAATGACAAGTGAAAGCATAAATCAAAGAGTGATAGGGATACATAGAAGGGGATCATCCAAGGAGAAGGGTCATGGAAACTTCCTCTGAGGAAGTGGAGCTGATGTTGAAGCCAGAGGGATGCATACGATGGGTAGAAGTTGGCTCTAGAGAACTCAGGGAGTATTTTATAGGAATAGGGAGAGCATGAATGAAGCTCTTGAGTTTAGAGGAGTGAGGTCAACCTTCCACAAAATGATCAGTGGGCTAAGTGTCCTAAGGGACGGTGGGGGAAGGCATTGGAGGCTGCTCAGGAGGGTGGTGACGTCAGATCATGCATGGCCTTTAATGTGTTAGTGGGGAGTTGGCGTCAATGTCTTAGGCAATTACATTCTCTGTGATAGGATAATATGATGAGCCTGGGACTCCTCAACTAAGTTATTGCAATAGTCTTCTGGCAGGTCTCTCTGCCCCTCTCATCCCCTGACAATCTAGTCCAACAAACAGTTCTTAACAAATTATGCTGCTGTTCAGAATGGGCCAGGGGTTCCCTGCCATCAAGGGAACGGACTCGAGACTCATCCTCAGGTAACAGACTCTCCACAATGCCGCCAATCTTTCCTACCCTGCTTTGGTTTTCTTACAATATGCACAGCTCACTCCAGACAGAGAGACGCATTTCCCAAGCACAGTCTTGGTTGGTTCCTAATTGCCCTTGCTGAGTTGCCAGAAAGTTTTTCCCTTTGGGTTGGAATTCAGAACCTTTGGCATGTTCCAAATCAATGGCAGACAGACAAAGTCCATGGGCTTTGGTATTGCCCAGAAATCGAGTCTAACTCTGTCTTGCCACTGTGTTAGCTGCTCGACCTTTTCTCAGACTTTTAATCTCATCACACTTCCATTTTTCCCTATGAAAAGGGGTAAGGACTCCGATCATATGTGCAGGGGAATATTAACAGTACTCACCTTCGCTGGGTGGTTATTAAGACTTATTATTAAATGAATAAGGAATGTCTGGCCAGTGCTCAGCACATAGCCTGGCCCACGGTAAACAGCTCATGGTGCCCTGTTACTGTTGACCTTTTTCTTCCACGGACGTGATCATAATTGAAGCAGGGCTGGGGTTGCACACTCTTGTTTTAGAGAGAGTTGCTTGGCTTCTGCCCTGTCCTCCCCCTCCTTTGCCTGACACTCTGAGGATGACTGAGGCTCACACATCTACCACGTGGACCCTGAGGTCTGTTCCCCCTTAGACATATTTGGAGAGTTTCTTCCTCAAAGGGGGGAAACTCTGATACATTCTGTTGCTCTGTTTCATGTATGTCTTCCTCAGTGACACATTCATTCCATAGGCATGAAATACCGATGACTTCAAGTTGCCCAGAATATTCTTCATGTGTAACATACAGCTGTGGAGGATGCTGATGTCAGGGGACTGCATACAAGGCAGGCCCAGATGGAAAACACAGCCTCACACATGGCTGGGGGCTGTAGGCAGAGCCCCTGATGGTTTGCCAGAAACTTCAGTGATATGGGCCCTTCTCAGATTCCAGAGCTGGGGAACCTAACTTCATTTTGGGGGTCTATTATGGGCCCTGTTGAAAACCTCATGCAAAATCTGAGATATTGGCTATCTCCCTAACTAACCAGCCAGATCTGATTCATCAGAATGGACATGTAGTATTAACAACTGGTACACTGATAACACCACGATGGGATTCCTGGCCCCCTACTTGCAAGGTATTAATTTCAATAGCAAGCATTATTTCTTAAGTGTATACTCTCTGGGAGACCCTGGTGATGCCTTAGTGTTAGATCAGTGAAGGTTACCAATCCAGGCCCTCCAGTTTACACTGTGGTTGAGGAGGCAGACACTAAACCAATAATCACACCAATTCCTACATAATTAGAACTGTGCTAAGTGCTATGTTGAACATGAGAAAGGCCCGTAAGCACAAATAGCAGAGAGGCTTGATTCAGTCTGGAGTCTAGAGAGGAAAGGGGAATAGGTTAAGGAAAATTGACTTAAAGGAGCCACATTGAAGCTTAGCTCAGAGGATGGGTAGGAGGCAGGTGGATAAAAGTGCACAGATACAAACTACAAACTGTGGTCAGGGAGACCTTGCCGATGGGGAAGAGCAGAGACAATGCTGGTGAGTCCTAAGCACAGAGGAAAGGGCAGGCAATGTGAGAAGCAAGGCTGGAGGATGAGGCGGAGTGGACCTAGCAGACCAAGTAGGTCATGGTGAGGAAAAAATGTTGCTGGAGATAAAGTCCAGTGACTAACAAAAAGAGCTCTCACCTTATCACCTTTGACTCTCTGGGCCACATGCAGATGACAGACTGCATAGATGACCTACCAAAAGTGCAGTTGAACTTATCACTGAACTTACCACTTACCCAGTCCCAGATGATCCATCCATCCACCCACTCATATACCATCCATCTGAATGTACACATGTACGTTCATCTATCCATCTACCCATCCATCCATATACCCATCCATCCATCCATCCATCCATCCATCCATCCATCCATCCATCCATCCATCCATCCATCCATCTACCTATGTTATCCACCTACCTATCTATGCATCCATGCATGCATGCATGCATGCATCCATCCATTCATCCGTCCATCTACCTACTATTATCCACCTACCTATCTATCCATCCTTCCACCCATTCATTCTTCTTTCCTCCCTTCCTCCATCCCTGCACTCACTTATGCATGTATTTCCCTAGTATTTATTAAGTTATCCAGGAAAAACATTGTGCTGAATGCTGAGCTAACGACACCATCCCTTCCTTCAGGAGGTTGACAGGCAAATAAGAGAGACAAAGAGGAAAGGATTCCACAAGAAACTATGGACTGGGATGGAGACAAGCATTAAGAAAGTATTATGGGAGCACAAGGAAATGGGTTGAAGCTGTAAGAAGGCTTTCCAGAAGGACATGAACGGTGAAGAAGGCATGAAGTCGAAATGTCACAGAAAAAGCAAAGACCAAAAGGAGAAGAAGATGGAGATGTTTGGGAGGAGTGGACTGGTCTCAGGTTAGCTGGGTCAGAGTTGGGGTGGGCGGGATGGGGGGGCGATGGTATTGCAGTATGTAGGGGCTTCCTCCAAAGGCCACTGTATGATTTTTCTCTCTTTCGCTTGTCCATTCATATTTGTTCATTGTATTGATTTGCTGGTTGGCTGGTTTTGCACAAAGGAGGTAAATTATGAGCAAAGAGGAACATAGTTTGATAAATTCTGTACTTGGGCAGAAGTACTTTGATAAATGTATAAGAAGATATTTCTAGGAGCCCTAGAGATGAGGGACTGGGCACTTAGCCTAAGTTGGCTCCTTTGAATTTCATGCCCCTGTGAGAAGAGAAGGTGCCCCCGAAGATTCAGGTGGGGAACGGGGCCCAGGGCTCTGTGAGGAGGCCACACAGCTCGTCAGGTGCAGAGTCTGGGCACAGGCCCACGCCTGTCTGTCTACACCGCCTTCCCATTACCCTCGGCCTCTGCTCTCTTTCTCCCCAAACTGGTCATTTCCAAATGTGTGGACTAGTGATTTCCAGGACTGACTTGAGGACACCCCTAAATTATCCAATTATCTCAGCGGCGGGTGCAAAGCTGCCGAGATCCCTTTCAAAGAGAGTGAATCTCAAGTAGTTTGAATTGGAGTGGGTATTTACATATTAAAGTATCCAAAAGGGACAGAGTATCTGTTGTGCGTCAGACACTCTGCTCAACACTGGCTCACTTATTAGATTACAGGAGGGATGAAGGCCCCCATTTAATGGAGGGGTGCATGGAGCCTTAGACATCAGGTCACTTATGCATGGGTGCTCACTAGGTGGTGGGGCTGGGATTTGAAATTGGGTGGTCTAACCCCAAGGGGGCCCATTCTGAACCATGTGACTGCAATATACATACATGAACCCACAACAACACCCCACCTAAGCCCTCGCTGCTGTGGAAAAGGAACTCTTAGGAGAGGGATGGAGGCTCTTTGTGATGTGGAGTGCCCTCTCACAGAACCTCAGACAAGACTGAGGGTGCAGTGACACTCATGGGTGCTCAGTGAACCCTAGAAAATAGACCTGGCCTCCCGGGCTGCCCCCGAGGTGGGCCCACACTGGCCGTAGCTTCCCTCGCTCATCTTTACTGAGAACAGAGCTCTCCGTTCTGTTAAAACAATATCCTTTTAATCTTTTCTGCAGAAGAAAACCCAGGACAAAACTTTATGGGGTTCACTTCAATTTGTCGTGAATTTTCTGTGAGCTTGAAGCTCTCCAGCATTATGCCAAGTGACAGATACGCCTGTCCTCCTTTCCTCCCCACCCCTCCGCCTTCTCTCTCTCTTTTTTCCCCTTGTGTGCAGTTTATGTAGAACATCTGGTTTTAAAAAGTGTCGCAATTTTAAAACATATTATAATGCTCATGGGATCCGAATATCAACAGCTGTCTATTGCGGTGAACCACACGTCTGGAAGACAGTCCCCGAAACCGAGTTCTTAAATAAACATGAAGCATGCACAGCACATGATGCCGAGCCGCGTCCATTTGTAAACTGAATATTTAGACCAGATGAGGTGCAAACAATGGCTTTCTTGGTCTGACTGGCAGAGCGAGAAGGGGATCCTCATTCTTTCAGCCCTGAATTTCTCTGAAGGCTCTGCGCCCCCACAAGCACGTGGGTGGGGTCCTTACTGAAATCTTCTCTTTGTCTTCTTTTTCTCCTCCCATTTCTGCCCCGTTCTGCTGCTTTACTCCCCTGCCATTTTCTTATTTCATCTGTCAGGGACTCCAGAAAAAGAAATGGTACTTGGACTTTAGAACTACTTCTTTTTTTCCTCTGGCTTCTGGCTTCTGTCTCTTGGATAGAATTTTTGAGAGAGAGAGGAGAGAAAGAGAGAGAGAGGGAGAGGAAAGGAAGAGAGAGAAAGAGAGAGAGAGAGAGAGAGAGAGAGAATTTTCAATTTAATATTTATTGAGTACTTATTTGTGCCAGGTATTCTTCTAAGCCCTTTCTGTGTGTCAAATGAAGTTACCTTCCAAATCACTCCTGGTGTAAGTTTATTATTACTAGCTTACAATGGGAAGGCTGGAGAACGGAGCTTAAATAACCTGTACAAAAGCATGTAACATATGCATGGTTGTGGGCTAATATCCTATTTAATTTAGGCTAGGAACCAGTGTTTCATGGAATGGTCAGGGTTTGATTTGAGGCATTAGGAGAGATAAGATACCATTAACTTTTACTAAACAAAATTAGAGTACAGAATTCTACAACTAATCTTGTGGGCTCAAAAATACAGAATTTTTGAAGAGCTACTAATAAAATAATTTGCTTTTTTCATCAAATTATTTTGATGCTATGAATAGTTCCACATCAATGTTATTTGGGAATGCTAGTGGCCTATGAAAGCTGAGAATAAAACTCTGCATAAGTTATCTAGACAGGAAAACAGATAATTCTTCCTCTTGCCTTTAGTGGCCCCTCAATAAAATGGGCAAAAGAAAGGGGACAATATATAAATAGTAAAAATAGATTTTGGTTGAGTCTAGTGCCCCATACCTGTAATCCCAGTACTTGGGAGGCTGAGACAGGGAGGATCCCAGATTCAAGGCCAGCTGCAGTAATTTAGGGAGCTTCTCAACAATTTAGCAAGATCTTTTTTCCAAATAAAACATAAAAAATAGGGCTGGGGTATAGCTTGGAGGTAGAATGCCTCTGGGTTCCTCCATTATCCCTAGAAATACATAAATACATATGTACGTACATACATACATACATACATACATACATACATACATACATGCTTTTGGGTCCTTAAAATGAACATCATAGATATCTACAAAGGTTCAGGTAAAAATAAAAACCACCACCACCAACTCATGTGTGAGGTAGGGTCTGTGATTCAAAGGACTTCCTGTTCTACACACCAGTAAGCCTTGCTTAGAGTGAATATTTTTTATCCCATATCTTCACAGTGAATATGGCTCTTAAACAAGAAAAAGGGATATGAATAGTTCTTAAAATGTGCCCTTCTGGTGAAAGTGATCCTTAATTCCAAGGGGTCACAAGTGGAGCCTCATTGCCTCGGAATCTGCATGTGTAATAGTCTCGATCATACCCTTAGCCTAAAGTTTTGTGTTGTGGCCTCAGTAAACACATAGATGTGACTTGGGCAGTGTCTTCACCTGTGGGTTACACTGACACCCAAGAATAAACGGCTGGGAACACTAGAACTGGACTCAACAGGGGAGTGTGGCCTCCATCTCAAGCTCAGATGTTCACTGTGATGTTAATTCTACAACAGAAAGACTTTCGCCTGCCCCGCCAAGCAAAAAGCTAAAATCTACATTTAAATAGAGACATGGCAAGTGGTATGGTCCAGAAAAACTAGTAAACACAAACCCCACTGGGATCAAACTGGAAATAAGTTCTGATAAGTTAAAACAAAACAAACTAACAAACAAACAAAACACCTAAAACCAAAGCAAAACAAACAACAGAAAAAAAAAAAAACAAGAGAAAGAAGTGATACATCATGAAGTAGTCTCTGAATTTCTGTTGAAAAAGATGAAAACCAAACTCAATGAAAACCAACGGACTTTGACTTGGAAAAATTCCAATGAACAGAAGGCTTTCTATCATAAAGCTTTTCCTTTCTTTTTTCTTATTTTAGCCATAATAAGGCCACATTCAAGGTACAAATATGATGGGCTTATCTTGTATTAAAACAACAACAGAAAGAGAACAAGGGTAGATACTAGGATGTTTTAATACTCATATTTCCAAAACTCATAAAATATTAGTCGCTGCATCAGCTATAAAAATTAATGACTCAAGATTCTATTGTGTTACTCTCTTCAATTTCATTTTATCACCATTTTTTTTCTTTCTCTTTCTCTCTCTCAGTTTTTGTCTTTCTATCTTCCTAACTTGTTTGGGGTTCCAGGCGTTTATGAGCTTTATAAGTTTGATAAGACTTGTAAAGCAGAGTTTCTAACAAAAAAGGGTTGAACAAAAGCTCTCCAATTCCTTTACATTGGCATTTCTATGGTACAGTTAGATTATGATAACAGATTGTGATAACATCGTCAAAAAGGGAGGAAAAAAGATTCAGGCCTTCATTACTAAGTTTGTTGCAAACTCACTTTCTCTTTCTTTTATTCTTTTTTTTTTTCTTTTTTAATAGCAAGGACTCAAACTTTCAATTTCCCCAGGCCTAACCTGGCCTTTTAAAATGTTTTCAGGCCCCTCTGAACACCAAACTCAATTCCGAATTTGCATTTACATAATATAATTTTTACCATCAATTAATCGATCACATTTAAATTCCTCAAAGTATCCAGTGAGTAATAACTGCCCCCAGGTGCTATAAAAAGTTAATTTCTAAACACAAAGGCCACTTTGACTTTCAAAAAGCTGAGTTGAGTTTCCCATGTAAGTCAAAGCCAAAAAAAAAAAAAAAAAAATTGAAAATCTGTTATTTTGTGTTTACTTGTTGTTTATTTTAATGACCATCTTAGAGATTATTCCAGAAAGGTATTTAGACTAAAGAATGAAAGCACATGTCAAGATTACACAGCCAGGAAAATTGAATGAAGTGGACCATGGAGTGCTGGTTCTGGAAGGTTCTACATGTCCTGAGTTCTTTGAGAATGTTAGTGTAATAGGCCATTTTTTTTCCCCCTTGGGTATAGAATGGCCACTCATGTGCAGTCATTAAGTAACTGGCCAGTTGATTCAGGCAACCCAGTGTTTGGATATTGGAATTGTGTTGTCCAATCATATAGTGAATCCAATATTTAATGGATAGCAGGTGTTCAATAAATAGTGTGTCATGATGATCCAGACAGGACACACGTTTTAGAATCAGAAGTTCTGATGTAGACACTTGAATCTACAGTTAACTTGCTGGGTGGTCTTAGGCAAGTTACTTAACCTCTCCCAAGAAGATAACATCTGTCTTCTTCAGAGGTTATTGACACAAGGAAATCTAGTTGTGAAAGTGAGAGTGTGTGAGAAGGCTAGAGCATAAAGAAAGGTCATTGCTACTGGATAAATGGAGGTGCTTTAGGGAAATACTTGCTGACCTTCGCTTGGTGGATTTGTTTCTAATATGAGCATATCAAGTAGACAAGTGCTAATGCTTCTATTCACCACCCTGAATTTAGCTTTAGGGATATCCAATTGGTTATTTCACCCTAGCTGTAAATAAATACTACATACTAGTTAAGTTACTGACTCCCAAGCAGTACATCTGGTATTTGCAATGACTGAAGTAATCTTGCAATTATAAAGTGAATTAATTTGGGATCTGCAATAGCATAGGCTTGCGTTTGCACATATTCTGCACTAACATTATACATTTATCTGTCCTTCTGTCAAAACCATGAACTGTGGTGGTATATAACTATAATCCCAGTACTCAGGAGGCTCAGATAGGAGGATCTCAAGTTTGAGGGCAGCCTCAGTGATGTAGTGAGACTTCCAGAAAACGAACAAGACCCTGTTTCAAAACAAAAAAGATAAAAAGGGTTGAGGGTGTAGTTTGGAGGTAGAATGATTCCCCTGGGTTCAATTCCCAGTACCAAAAAGCAAAACAAAACAAAACATGAACTGTTCAAGGTCAAAATCAGGGCTTCTTCACTCCTGGATAGTCTCTTCCTCTTCCTCCATATAAACACCTAGCATCGGCCTGGCTGTAGTCGGTGCTCAATAAATGTTTAGTGAATAAATGGACAAACGATAGGAGACACATAAACCCAATGAGGTGGAATTTAATTCCACAGCCTGCAAATCAAAATCAGTCTGCAAATGGAGGTCATTTTCATGGAGATATATCTCAGCGTCACGTGCAGTTAATCAGAACACAGCAACTTTTTATTTTTTCATAAGCACAGGACAGATTATATACTTTTTCACATGGCCCCTGAATAGCATCCTCTTCAACTAATTTCCAAACCAAATGGGATGCTTGGAACACCAAATCGAATGCTGATGTGGGTTGGCGTGTGGATAATTCACAAAGGCTGAATCTTCACAGCCACGAGAAAATCAGGCATGGCCAAAAGATTTAGTGAAATTGACGGGGTGTTTCTGTGGCTATAGAAATTGCCCCCAAATTTCCAGCAAATTGCTCGAGCCAGGGTTCTTTGAATTGGACAGCCTCAAACACAATTATTCTCTACTCGGACTCGACTTGAATCCATCACTTGGGAAACAGAGCACAAAGCAAAATGTGCATTAAAAGTTCATCTATTTACCATATTCATAATCCAGTCAATGTAATCTGAGCAGAGTTTAATTAGAGCTGTGCATAACTTTGGCTTCCCTATAATTCTTTGGTCTTAGGGCAAATGCCTTCTCTTCTTGCAGCCAGTAATTTACTGAGTTGACACAGCCTGAGATTGTTCCATTTGGGGGCCTGCAGGAAGACACCGAACAGAGTACAAGATCAGACTGGGTCTCTGGACCCAGATTGCCTGGGAGACATCTCAGCTCTACCACCTATGACTAGCTGTAAGACCTTGGGTGAGTGACTTAGCTTATCTGTGTATCAGTATTCCATCTCTGACCATCTGAATTGTACCTCTAAGGATGGTATGAACTGATTTAGAAGAAGTGCCTATGAACAGAACAAACACTATATAAGAATTTGCTCACATATATTAAGATTGCATTGGCTACTATACATTAGGGACTTCAAATTGCTTTTAAACCTAAAATTGAGACCTAAATGCTGTTGGATACATGCTGCCAGGCTATTTCCCAAAATGATGAAGGCTGCTATTTACAAGGGTGTATGACGGTGTCTCAAAGGACAACCAAAGCCACAGGGAAAACCAACCAACCAACAAGCAAGCTAAAAGCTCTTTGTGCATCTTCTTGGAGTTCAAATTTCATTTGCCAACATGAACAAAAACAAATGAAAATCCAGCAAACTGATTATTTTTTGTATTAAAATGAGAGTGGGTTTATTGAGAAATAAAGTGAAAATTTCATGAATTTTCAGGTGATACGAACATTTAAAGACACTTCACAGTAGTATTTATGCCTCGAGTTCATTTGTCCCTTGATCCTACAGCTCAGCCCAGCAGATGTGAAAGCCAGAGGTGGTGGGACAGAGACTTTTCTGGATTCTTGTCCCCACCACAGGAACCTGGAGAAGATTCCCTTGGGTCAGTGCTTCTGAAACTGTGCATAGGAGTTTTTTTTTTTTTTTTTAAATTATACCTATTTCAGATTGATTGCTTAATACAATAACAGCCAAATAAATTATTAGAAAAATAAAATAAAACTATAAAACATAATCCCTAACTGTTAACTATTGGATTAAACAGACATGAAATCACCATGTAGAATGGCTATGAAGTTTCCTGAATGTGGACTCTGTATCTCTGTACTTATCCAGTCGTGGACTGGTAAAGAACAGTTCGACCCCTGAGTCACACTTGAATAGCTGCCCTGGGTGCCCCGGGTGACTTGCGGGCAGCACTCCGGGTCCTGTCAAGTGAGACGTGGCTGCTGCATCACTGCATAGCCATGCCGTTCAGCTATCTCGCCAATTAATTTCATCCTTGTGCAAAACATCAGACCATACTGGATCCCAGCAATGAGCTTCTCTGATTCCAAGATGGTGGCTGTGACAGGGTGGAGCCTGGACCATACCTTCAGCAGGAAGTACTGGGGTCTTTAGCGTCCCTAAGGTCCTGGCCTCCATATCACAAATCCCTGAATCTTGGAGAGGCAGGACTTGAGGCATCACCAGAAAATGAGGTGGTTCACCCTGTGATTTGAAGAGGCCATTCCCATACAATGGATCTCCACATTTCTTGGACATCTCAAATCTAAGAATCCATTGGAAGATGAAGCCTTCCTCATCAGAAGAGTCTAGAGGCCCAGACATACATACATTTGTATTAATAAGGATACTATAGTATGGATCTAGAATGTCTCCCAAAGACCCATATGCTAAAGGCTTGGTCCCTAGCCCATGGAACTATTGGGAGGTAGTGAAAACTTTAAGAGGTAGGGCTTCCTGGAAGGTAATTAGGTCATTGGGCATGTTCCCTGGAAGAAGATATTGAGACCTCTCTCTCCTCCTCTTCTCTTCTCTTCTCTTCTCTTCTCTTCTCTTCTCTTCTCTTCTCTTCTCTTCTCTTTCTCTCTCTCTCTCTCTCTCTCTCTCTCTCTCTCTCTCTCTCTCTCTCTCTCTCCTCTCTTTTCTTTCTCCCCCCCCCCCACTTCCTGGCCACGATCCACCATGAGTTGAGTAGTCCTCTTCTGCCACACATCACCATCATCATGTACTGTGCCACCACAGGCCCAAAGTAAGGAGGCCAAGACACCATAGACTGAAACCTCTGAAACTGTGAGCCAAAATAAACCTTTCTTCCTTTTAAGTTGATGATCTCAGGGATTTTGTCACAATAATAGGAAGCTAACTAACACATAAGAGGGTTCATCCATCATCTCAAATCCATCCAAGTATCCCAACATACAGCAAACCCCCAGCATTAGAGTCATCATGGAGAATGGACTAAATGGGACATTTATAAATGATGACACTTTTGTTCTATATCCAGGGTAGTCCTTTCTTGCTTCTCATATTGTTCTGGCCACCCTGATTCTCATTTCTGCCTCTCTAGTTCCAGAGTCAAAGAGCTCCCGTCCTGAGGGCCTGGACTGGCAGGATGTGATTATCTCAGTCTGCCTTCTCATGCATTCTGGACCCCAGCCAGGTCTGCCTGGACAACTTTTCCATGGTGGTGTGCCCTGAAAGGGGCAGACAGGTGGGTCCAGGTGCTTCTGCTATGAGGTAGTGTCTCCTGGGACTGACATCTCCACCCAACTCAGAAGAAACTTAATGATGGGCTTCATACGGGGCTCAGGTGAGAGATGGTATTACCGAAAGGAGGGCTCAGGGCTACAATTTCCGAATGCTTGGGGAGGTACTTTGCATGCCAAGAAGCATCTCAGAAACATAGTGGTTTTTTAAGCCTTATCCACCTACCTAAGGATGTTTGGAATCAGAATGCTAGACTGAACACAGTTAAAGGGTCAGGAAACCAACCTTGAGCTGAAGAGACACTGCTGTTTGGCTACCTAACACAAGCTGTCTAATTATCTTTTCTAACAGCTCCTGACTTTGTTCAGATACAGCACAATAAGGCAACAGCTACTGCTTGAGCTTGTCACATGCCAAGGCATTTATTAGCTTATTTAATACTCATAACAACCCCACAAAGTGGGCATATTATCATCTCTATCATACAGATAAAGAAATTGAGACCCGAGACATGGGTATGTCTGAACTCAGTTAGTAGTAAACGGCATAGGCATGATTTGAACCTAGATAGCATTATGGCTCCCAATCCAAGCTGTCAATCAGCATGCTGTATTGCCCCCACTGGATCCTTAACTCTAGGGGTGGGTCTTGAGTTGTTTAAGCCAATAAGCATGTAGCATTTTTTTTTTCATTAATGGTTACTGGCCTAGGTTGGACTCATGACATGGGATGGATCATAAAAATGGAAGGGAAGGACTACAGCTGACAACAGAAAAAAACAACTGGGGCTTCCTGTTATTGCATCCTAAGGGTAACCCATACCAACTATGGTAAAAACAGAATGGAAAAAATGGAAAAAAACTGAGAGTCCTCATTGACATCATAGACCACTGAATCACCTAGCTCTGGAATCTGTCCTCTTTCTGGGCAATATGTCTTAGTGCCAAACAAGCATTTTACTATTACTTAAGCTAGTTTTATTTCCACTACTTGTTTCAAAAAGGATTCAGATTGTGTGGCTGGGTCTTAGAGGTCTGTTCAAGTGTGCATTGACTGAGGCCAGGATGAAGACTTCAGGGAGTTGCAGAATAACGGATCAGGTCCAGGATGCTCTGGAGAGTCTAATTTTAATGTGTTCTGGAAGGTCCTCAACTTCCTGGTTGTTCTTCTTGCTTTTTATTATTGCCTGGTGTGTGTGTGTGTGTGTGTGTGTGTGTGTGTGTGTGTAATTGTGTTCATACACACAATGGTGTTCCTCAAAAGGAGCAAAACAAAGAAAAGGTAGCCTTGGGGATTGAGTACCTCCTGTGTAACCACTGAGCTAGTAGTTTTAGTCAAGGTTGAGTAACTTATCCAGAATCCTACAACTAGCCACAGTGGGATCCAGAATAAGAAGCACAAGTACATGGCTCCAAAGACCCTACACTTAGCCACTGCACCTCCTTCTTAGGTTAGATCCCCAGAAGCAGAGCCTGACACAGGGCTGAAGGACAGAATTTGCCTTTCTCCCTTTTCCCTTTCCTAACGAGAGCTTCTATTAGTGGAAGAGAGTCCTTTTGCCTGGAAATCCACCCCCAATCTTTTGCCCATGAGCAAAGACACACACACATCTGCTTCATGCCTGTCTCCCACTGTCCTGTGAGCTCCTCAAGGGCATGCGTGCTCTGTATCTTATTTCTCTTAACATCAACATCCCATAACTGCTTACTCTTCTATGCCTCTCCCCTGGCCAGGCACCCAACAGATGCCTGGCTTGGGGTAGAAGTTTCAGTAAATGTTTGCGGGCTGCATGAATGGAGAAATGAATGGATTTCATGAATCCACACGCTGCTAATTTGGAATTTGTGATACTTTGGAGACAGAATATTTATTGAGTAAAAGTTTGGAAAAAAATACTCTAACTTTGGCTTTTACTGCTTATGTAGTTCATTACTAAGGAATGCAAGTCTCTAATCCTCCTCCCCCCACCCCATAACTTTCCACATTTTATAATATGTTGAATAATTACAACTCAAGAACTGCATTTCTTTTAAAGAAGCAGCTAACCTCTGCTATAATTAGAGCTCTCAGTTAATTTGGAGGAATTTTCTTCACCTCTGCACCTCCCTCTCATCTCAAACATCTTAATCCAGAAGAAGTTTCCAAAGCTCGATTAATGAGAACTTTACTTTAAGTGATCTATCTATCTATCTATCTATCTATCTATCTATCTGTCTGTCTGTCTGTCTGTCTGTCTGTCTATCTATCTATCTATCTATCTATCATCTATCCATCTAGCTAACTAAATACTTTAGGATGGATTGTAGAATGCAGACAATTTTCAAGAAAGTTGCACCCAAAACATGATAGTGCTCAATCATGCTTTTGCTTGTCTTCCAAACATAAAGGACTGTAGCCCTTGTGCTTCTCAGAAGAGTTGACTCCAGACATCAGCATCAGCATCAGCTGCCACTAGTTGGAAAGATATTTCAACAGGCCCCATTCTGGATGGACCATGTCAGAAATTTTGAAATGGGGTCCAGTAACCTGTGTTTTTACAAGTTGGAGAACCACCGGCTCAGTAGTCAAGCATCAGGCAGACCTTGTTGAGATTCTCATCTGCCAAGAATGAAAATGGCAGTCTTTAAATATTATCCTCAATGCCCACTCTTTTGTAAAATGTGGACAGAACAGTGTTGCTGTGTGACTTTACAAGTCTCTGTATATCAAGCTCTCAACACAGCCAAGCACAGATTGCCTTCTCTGTCATTTCTGTTATGGGGAGAAGGAAGGGAAAGATGGAGACTAGGGGCAGTTCTAATGTTTTCTCTGTGGTTGGCATGGGAATCAGAGTAGGGGAATGGTATAGTTTGGATCTTTGGCTTCCCCCAAGGCTCCTGTGTTGAAGGCTTGGTCCGCAGTGCAGCAGTGTTCAGAGGTGGAACTTTGTGGAAGTGATTGGGTCAGGAGGGATCTGACCTTATCAATGGATTAACCCATTGATGAGTTCAGAGCTGAATAGGTGGAGCCCAGGTGGGAGCATGCCTTGGAAGGAAACCTTTCTCTTCTCTCTTCTTCTTTCTTTCCTTCATTCTTTCTTTTCCTCCTCCTTCTTCTTCTCCCTCCACCTCTCTTTCTTCTCTCTCTCCCCTCCCCACCTCCACCAGGAGGTGGGTACCAGTTGGGGGCATGCTTTTGAAGGATAAGCTTTCTCTTCTCCCTTCTCTTCCTCCTCCTCTTCTTCTTCCTTCCCTCTTCCTCTCTTTCTCTCTCTTTCTCCCTCTCTCTCTCTCTCTCTGCTCTCCAGCTGCCATTAAGTGAGCAACTCTGCTCCATCATCCCCTCCCACCATGATATTCTGTCTTACCACAGGCCTGTAGCAATGGAGCCAGCCCATCATGAACTGAAACCTCTGAAACCAAACTAAACCTTTTCTCCTTTAAGTTGTTTCCCCAGGTATTTTGTCACAGTGATGGAAAGTTGACTAACACAGGGAGTAAAGAAGAAGGCTGACAATAAGAGGGAGTGATTGGCATCTGTGATCCAGGACAGAGAAGGGAGACATTCCTAGGCAGTTTGGAGGACCCATTTATCCAACAAATGTGAACTGAGGTATATTCTGGGTCCTTTATAGGGGTAAGGGCTAGAAATTGGAGGTGATGGGCATGGTCACCAACCCTCAGAGGGACTTTGGGAGGTGGGGTAGGATGGAGTCTGCTGAAGCCAGCATCCTATCAACAGTTATGATGAATGCAGCTCCCAAGCCATTAGTTTGTTTGCAGGGAGTAAATCTATGAGTTCTGATGAACAAGCCTCCAAGCCGGGTAGGAGGGGTTGTAGGGTGGCCTGAAGGTTCCCATCACCTTTCCTTGCTGGATCCTCAAAGTGACTTGCTGGGGAAATGTTTCATCTCCTCCTCAGATCACTGTACACTCCTCTGGACCCCAGCAGTTCCCCGTTTCTTCATTCCCAATCTCTATCCCAAGCCCTTGACTTAGAGAGTTCATTCCCAAATACCATGGATATGTTGAAATTCAGGGCATCAAGGATAAAAGACACTAATAAGAGAGATGATGAGAGCAACAGTGGCTCCCGCCTGTGAGGGTGCTTCCTGAAGCTGCATGTCACTGAATTCTCATCACAACTCCAGGAAGTAAACATAAATACCCAACCCCCATTTTACAGATAATAGAGGCTTTAAAAATTTAAATAAGTTGTCCAAGCTTCAAAGTTAATATGTTATAAAACTCCCATGCAAGCCCAAGTTTACACCTGGGGAAACTGAGCCCAGAGTCTCACAGGGCAAGGGTTTTCCTCAAGGATTCACAACTCCTGAAGACCAAGCAGAGAACTGAAGGGCCCATCTCCCCGTGCCCCCTCCACCAGCCCCACAAACATATGTACTTTCATTTATGGCAAACCACAATACAATAACAGTTTTGTGGCAGATGGTTAAAGCCCCCTTCAAAAAAATAGGGGGGGGGGAAGAGATTATTAAAGCTACTGGTAACACTGGCTGGAAAGTTCTGGAATTTGAAATTTGTCTGAGCTGATCACCGCAGCCGTGTTTATATAGAAAACGTATGGCATGCGCTTTGATTGCCACAGCTAATAAATCCACACAGCCTTCCCTCTCCCTGCAGCATAAATCTTCGTCCTCCCTGGCTATTTAATATGCAAGGCAGTTTGGAACATTAGCAGTGCAAAAGGATAAATAATCTGGTAATTGATCTGGGATTTGTGGATTTTTACCTCAAATTTCTGTTTATGGTTGAAGGTCGTAAGCTACACAAACCTCTATTGATCAGAGTCTTTTGTTTAAACGTGGACCTACTGTATTTATTTGTCTTGCTCCTCCAGAGTCAAACCAAAGGGCACCGAGAGAGCTCAGCCTCAGTCTGGCACCACAGCCCAGCGCCCCGTTCGCTCCGTGGACAGATGTTTCCAATCTGCACAGTTTGTCTTTCAGAGCCATATGAGATGGAACAGCCTTCATTTAGCCTGGGAGACATGCCAGCTGGGGAAGACACACACTTAACCCTTCCCACACAAGTTCCCAGCTCCCTTTGGACTCTGTGAAGTGATTCTGGGAATCAGAATGTCTCCCTGGAGATACAACCCCGGGGCCCAGACTCACTTCTATCCCTAGCCCCTGGATGCCTTTGAAAATAAATACCAATCTCCAGAAGGGTCCAGACTTTACCTCCCTGTCCTCACAGTTCCTCCAAGCTGTGCGCTTCAGGTGGGAGAGACTGGCTGCAGAACAGAGGTCACTGGTGTACCTGGGCACTTTGAACACTCTTGTGTCGAAAATGGCAGAGGGTTTACTAAGGGTCAGATTGGCCAGCGCCAGGTCCTTATAGCAAGCTACTGTTAATAGACCTTCCCTTCCTACAGTGGATTTAGCTCTCTCCCATTTCTCTTTACTTAATACCAACTTTGCTCAAGATTTATCAACCTTAGCGCTGTTGAGCTTTGAGGCAGGATGATCGTGTGTGTGTGTGTGTGTGTGTGTGTGTGTGTGTGTGTGTGTGTGTGTTGGGGGGCTGTCCTGTGCATTGCTACTTGTGGAGCAGCATCTCTGGCCTCCACACATTAGATGTCAGTAGCACTCTCAACCCCAGCTTTGACAGCCAAAACTAGCCCCTGGTGGGGTATAGTCTCCCCCAGCTGGGAACCTCTGCCTTGGGGCAACTGCTGGGTCCTAGATGGCACCAGCTTTGGAGCAGGCAGACTATTCTCCAGTGCTTCTTCTGGCTCCTGAGTACTGTTTGACCTTGACCAAATGTCTTTTTTCTGGTCCAAGTTTCCGGATTGGTGAGATGCCTATAAGAGGTCTTGCCTTGCAGAGCTGGGTTGGATCCAACACAACACAGTGTGGCCTTAACTGAGTCTGGACTGGCAGTCATCTGCTGCCTGGTTCCTAGCACCATCGCCTGCAAGCAGAGTCCACAGGAGGCACAGGGGTCCCAGGTCTACCCTGGGCTGCCAGCGCTGTATTTCTGGGTTTCTGAAGCAAGCTATGGGCTTGGAAATCAGAATAAGAACAGATTTACTTTTCCTTTCCACCTGTGACTATAATTCCCTCCTTTTATAAAGCAGGAGCTGAAAACCTGAAGACTGGCTTCTCCTTACTGTTCAGCTCTAAATAGGTGAGTGTGTTGAATAAAAAAAAACAGGGCTATTCTCAACATGGCTAGTTAATTCTTCTGCATGCTAAATCTTTGGAAAATAATATGCCAGAAGTCAGGCATAGTGTCACATGCCTGCAATCCTAGTACTTGGCTGAGACAGGAGGATCACAGGTTCAAGGACAGCCTCAGCAATGAAATAAGGCCCTGAGCATCTTCGTGAAACCCTGTTTCTAAATAAACAAAAATAAAAAGGGCTAGATTTATTGCTTAGAGGTAGAATGCTCCTGGGTTCAATCTTCAATACCACCCCCCCAAAAAATTGCTAGGAACCTGATATAATACTTGATATCTCCAGGTTGACTGAAGTTAGAACTCTTGCACAGATGCTTCCTAATTGACATTTATTCTCAGGCAAGTTGATTTACCCTTCCATGGCCCCAACCTCCACTGGAAAAGGGGTAATGATAGTGACTTCAAGATACAGCTTAGAAAAATAGAGTGCTGTGTCCAGAGCCCCTCAGCGTTTGTGGCACACTCTTGGCACTGCAAAACAATAGTGTTATTAATGTTAATGATTAAAGTGTCCTTGGCTGGGTACCTAATTCAGATACAAATTCAAAATCACATAATCCCACAATTCAAACATTAGATATTCCATAACAGATCTTCATGGGATCCAGTTAATTGTCTTTCTCCTTTTCATTTTGTTAGTTCATGATGTAGTTGTGGTTGCAATGCTTGGGAAGGGGGTATAGATTTGCTGCTATCTCTTTCAGGTTCGGATTGCCCAAACTAGGAAGATACTCCTTAAAATGACAAAGGGTGGCTTCTATGAAATGGAAATTGTGGCTAGGGTCTCTATCAGCAGGAGCAAGTGAGCTTAGACCCAGGTCTCCTGACAGTCACTATGACCTTGACTTATGTGTAGCATTTTACAGCCTGAACTCATACATTTCATTTTCCCATGACTCGGAGGCACGAATGCCCCTTCCAGGCTGCACTTTTACCTTGGAGATGAGACTTGACAGCTTCAGACTCTCAGTTACATTCACCTTCCAGTATCTGCATTTGTCAACATACAAGCGCCTTACATCCTGGAGAGGGTGAATCCCTGTTTACTTCTGTGTCCACGGATCCGTAGACATTATATTGAAAGGGTATGAAAATAAATGATCAAAAATGGAGACTATCTTATGGTGAGAGGAGAAATAAAATCAGGAACCACCAACTCTATTCTCATAGCTTTCCTGCTTTATCTTTTTTCCCCCCATTTCCCTCTTTTATCTGAGCTCCCCACCCTCACCAGCACTCTGCCTAATTATATAAATTAGCATACACATGCACATATACACATTTATACTTTTCTTGAAGTTCAAATTTATCTATTTCCACTGAATGAAACAATTTTTCCTTGTTCCGTTTATGCTAAGATGTTTCTCTATTGAAATATGTATTTTGAGACATATAAAATTATATATGTAACCTATACAGAAATCATAAAACTAAATAAAAAGTGCCTGTAAAACAGTGTCTCAGCCGGGCATGGTGGAGCATGCCTGTAATCCCAATACTTGGAAGGCAGAGACAGAAGGATCATAGGTTTGAGTTCAGCCTCAGAAATTTAGCAAGACCTTGTTTCAAAATAAAAAATAAAAAGGGCTGGGGGTAGCCAGGAGTGGTGGTGTGTGCCTATAACTTTAGTACTTGGGAGGCTGAGTTAGGAGGATTACAGGTTCACAGCCAGCCTCAGCAACTTTGTAAGGCCCTCCACCACTTAGTGAGACCCTGTTTCAAAATCAAATCCAAAATGGGGCTAGGGGTGTATAGCTCAGAGGTAGAATGCCCCTGGGTTCAATTCCCAGCACCAAAACAAAACAAAATAATGTCTCAGCTTAAGAACCTGGAACCGAGACTGGCAAATCTTCCAAGATTCTTCTCTTTCCCTAATCAAGTAACACTACTCTCAGTTCTATGCTTATTGCTCTCTTGGTTTTCTGTATAGCTGTACTTGCATGGGCATCTCTCAACTGTGTGTGTGTGTGTGTGTGTGTGTGTGTGTGTGTGTGTGTGTGTGTGTGTGATTAGCTTTCAGCTTTGTAAAGATGTACTGTATTCTGTGTTATTTTACTTAATATCACTTGATTTTTCCATTCTACATTGCATTTCTAAGTTCCATTCATGTTGGTGCCTGCATAGAGCTTGTATTTTCCCTACTAGATAGAGCTCCATTTCATTTACTCCTTCTTCTGTTGATAGATAGTGGAATCATTTCTGGTTTCCTGGTCTCTGTATTTGTTGTTCTTTCCTGATGGGACTCTATGACACTCCTGTGCACAGGGCATTTGAGGAGGGAGAGCCTTGGCCCAGCCTCCGTCCTGCCTCCCCACACTCTGGCTACCACACTCTGACCAAAGCCTCAACACCTTCATCTGTCAAACAGATACCATAGCGGTAACTATTAAAAAACACAATAGTTATTATGATAAATTACAGTCTTTACACCTGCTTTGGAGATTCAAGATGAAAGACACCTCATGAAGGCAAATATTGTGACAGGTGAGCAGCGCAATTAATTTTAAAATCGTGCGCATAATCACACGAAGTGCTTTCAGTTACTGAAAGGTTGGGTCGAGAGATAGTCAGGGCCCCTCCCATAGGCCAAGATTCAAGACCATCTTTCCTCTCTCTCCTCTCAACTCCTCACACCCAAGCCTCTCTGAGCTCACCTGTGCTGTAAACGAGGAGGGGATTGGGTTACTTAGACTAAAATCTCAGTGCGGTTGTCCAGGGAGAATCTCATCTCCAGCTAATGACAAATGGAAGACCAGAACATGTGGAAACATGGCAATGAAAATAAGACCAACAAGCGATGTCCCTGTTCCTACAGCATTCTAGAACATGGCCAGTACCTGGAACTCCCACCCAAGGCACACCCAGCTTGCAAAGACTTCCGTTTTCAACATGCTACATGCTTATTCTTGCAGTCACCCCACATGGCAAGTAGCGCTAAGGCTGATTTTCACCCCCTTGACAAATGGGGAAACTGAGGCCTGAACAGCTTGGGGCCTTTCCAGGGGTTCCAAGAGGCCCAAAGTGGTCTGACCTATGCCTGGGCCTTCAGAGCATGCTCTGCTTCAGAAGTTGAGCAAATGGAGGTGAAGGCATACTGAGGACCTGGAGTCATCTGGGAGTCCAGAAATAGGGGTGCGGAGGGTGGGCTGGGAGAATGCAGGGGCTGGAGCTAGCTATCTAGGGGTGGATGGAATTTCCTCTTGCCTCCTTCCTTTCTTAGGCCACAGCTCTCAGACCCCAGCGAGTTCTGCTTGTTTAGTGATTCCTCACTGAGCTACACAGGAGCAGGGGATCCTTTTGAGTTTGCAGGTCTAGGATGGGTCTCTAATGTTGGGCCCCAGTAGTAGAGAAACAGACCAGGGCCTTGGCATCGGGGCTCCTGTGTGGACTTCAGGACTCCAAGGAGCCGATGCAGGGCAATTAGTGATGCAAGGGGAGATCCTCTCTCACCAGCTGCGGTGGTGGCCCTTGCCCCTAGTGGAAGTGAGATCTGAGATCCGAGGGCCGGCCCTTTCTGTATCTGGCTTTGTAGCAGCAATGAGAGGCTTTGTTGCTCAACAGTTAGCACACGCATTTTGTGTTTTTCCACAGCTGTCAAATCAAATTGATTTTCAGTCATTTTAACCTGGGTAGTTTCAGCAAACCGGGTCTCCCAGGTGGAAAGCTAGTTTATCAATGATGCCATTTATCCAATTCTTCTGCTGTAGGAACGGAATCTTCGAGCTGCATTTCGGAAAATGAATGACCAATTCCGAAGGGTGTTGGCAACAATAATAATAATTACCTTTTATGAAGCATCTATTGCATTTCTTTATTTTATATCCCTTTTATATTTCTCCAACAATCCTTTGAGGCAGATAATAGCTCAATTGATGAGTACTTACTGCTCATGCATTCTCATTAAATCCTAACAACTCTGTGGTGTGTGTATTATTATCCCAATTATTTAACAAATGAAACAGAAGCTCAAAAGATCTCATGTCACACAGGCAGTGACAGGGCTGAGTTCCTCACCTTCAGGGGTGGGTGTCCCAAAACTAAGCGCTTCTGGCCTGTCCTTTCTGAACAAATCACCAGGGTGTTGCACCTAAGTACTTTTCTCTTTCTTTCTTTCTTTCTTTCTTTCTTTCTTTCTTTCTTTCTTTCTTTCTCCTTCCTTCCTTCCTTCCTTCCTTCCTTCCTTCCTTCCTTCCTTCCTTCCTTCCTTCCTTCTTTCCTTCCTCTCCTCCTCCTCCCCTTTTTTTTGTTCATGGTACTGGGGATCGAATCTGGGCATTCTACCTCTGAGATACACCCCCAACCCTTTTTATTTTTTTGTTTTGAAACAGGGCCTCAGTAGGTTGCTGAGAGTCTTACTATGTTGTTGAGGCTGTCCTTGAACCTGTGATCCTCCTGTCTCAGCCTACCAAGTACTGAGATTCCAGGCACGCACCATCATGCCCAGCCTAAGGACTTTTCCCCTCATTACCATGGTTGCCTTGGGGTTTTAACTCAGGATTGGTCAGCACGCACAATCTGGTACTCTCTATATTGAAAAAGCGACATGCTACAGGCATTGAGAAAAGAGAGAACTAATCCCCCCAGTAAATGGTACAGTCTAAGCCTTGAGTCTACCTCTGCAGCTTGCAGCCAGGGATGGTCGGCCGGATGCCTACCCTCTGGCATCCTCTGTTTCTGCATCTGTACAAAGAGACTCTCTACATCGATGGAAACAGAAATAGGAATTCTACTCCTTAGATGGTTGTCAGCATTAAACACAACAATGCATGTAGATGGTTAGCGTAGACCCTTGGGATCTAGTTACATCCCAGCCAATGTCAGCTCCATCGTCAAGTTCACTAAGGGACTCCTTGTCTTTGTTCTCTTTCTGGCCAAGATCAAAACTACCCTGCCCTTGGCAAGATAGGCAAACTGCAGCCTGGCAGGCTACTGAGCTTCCTAGGATAGGTATGCTTGGGGAATGGGTTTGAAACATTAGCAATTCTCTTTCCATTCTGGCCAGCAAAGCCGGGTCTGAGTTGCCTGTCTGGAGTGACCCAATTTGGCCAATTAAAATACAGAAATCTGGGTCCAATCTGAATTGCAGATCCACGACGCATACTTTTTAGTTTAAATATGTCCCAACGCCTGTCTTCTCCTCTGCATTCTGGGCATGGATCCCTGTGGTCAACTGCCCTCGGTGGAGGGGAGCCCCAGAAGAGGCCCACACCCTGCGCCTGTCTGGTGGATACTTGGATCTGGCTAACGAGACAGGAACAACCCTGGGGAGGGCACAATGCACATTTCCTCCTCTTAGAGGGAGATATGGAGGTATTGGAAGCTGCAAATGTGAGCATAAGTGATTTAAAAAATTAAAACAAGCATCCCTGGGGACAGGCTTAACTTGGAAGGGGCTACCATACCGGGCCTTTCTTGCAAGCAGCTGTTGCTCTGTGGGTCTTTCTCACTATCTGCTCTTTGGGGAAGAGGTCGGATGAAAGGGAGGGTCCCCAGCTTGAAAACGCCAGGAGTCTGGCCCCAAGCGCTGAGCCCGAGTCTGTGTTTCCCTCCCTTTCCTTTCGGCCGCTCTCTGCCCATTCTCCCATTAGCTTTTCTCCTTCTTGCTCTCAACTTCTCTTTCCTGCCTTTCTTTTTTTTCTCCTCCTCCTCCTCCTTCCTCTCTTTTTCTTCTTCCTCCTCCTCCTCTTCCTCTTTTTCTTCTTCTTCTTCTTCTTCTTCTTCTTCTTCTTCTTCTCCTCCTCCTCCTCCTCCTCCTCCTTCTTCTTCCTTTTCTTCACCTTCTTCCTCTTCTCCTCCTC